>VMBQ01007586.1:0-46303 GCA_007657795.1 Dreissena rostriformis | reverse complement strand
CATGCTGTCATATTCGTAAATATTATATTTATATTTAATTCACAAAAAAAAGTTTAAAGGAAAGTTATGAGATTGGAAACATTTCTGCATGTCCTTGTATATTTGTATTTTAGTATAGAATCGTTAAAAATGTTAATGAACATTTTCTTTTTTATTCCTAATGTCGAGCACACACTTTTTCAGTAAGTTTCGGTAAACATTGCCAAATATCTTGTATGTATTTATACCGTGATTTATGATTGTAATATGTCGTTAAAATCTTTATGGCGGCGTTTTAAGCTCTTTAAGATCTTTTTTATTGAAGCTTTGAGATAATTATACTATTTGTGGAGTGTCATATAGTACCCCAAATACATAAGTGTTATCTTGTACCATTGATCTATGGTGTTTTAAACAGGGAAACTCCTTTAACAGTCGAGACAGGTTGTAAAATGTTACGTTCGTATCACTTTGAAGTGAGCCCTTTTGAAATTGTATTCGGCTGTTTCTCTTAAAGCGATCTATCATTCTATGCAAATTTATTTAGTATGCTCTTCACAAGAAGCAAGCTATACATTTCTTTTACCAAGAACACAGGTTTATTCAATAATTTCTGATATATTTAACATTGCCATAAGCAGCATAAAAAATGTCTTTTACTAGCAGATTAAGTATATATATTTCAAGAAATCTTTCAGTTTGTGATGCAAGCACCAAACTTGGCACATATACTCTTCAGTAACTATAGATTTGATAAAGCACGTTAGCCAATAAAAAAAAATCCGACATTGTTTTAGTTTAATATAGAACACATAAATCCAACATGGCGTGAAAAATGTCCGCCAAAACCTATTTATGATCATAACAATGTAACTATCCACTCAGATTTGATGAATTAGTTGTCTATGCCCAGGTTTCATGGGGCAAAGAACACATGTATATCATAGACAAAGTGTTAGTTAATATTGTCACACAGAAATCCAACATGACGTCCAAAATGGCCGCCAAGATGGCTCCCAAAACATATTAATGATCATAACTATGTTGCTATCCAATCAAATTTGACGATTGTGGTGTCTATAGATAGGTTTCAGGGCGCAAAGTACACATTAAGATCATCAGACTTTTTTTTAAGTTTATTATATATCACACAAATCCAAAATGGCAGCCAAGATGGCCGTCAAAACCTATTTATGATCATAAAATGTAACTATGTAACTGCCACTCGAATTTGATTAATTTGGTGTCTATACCCATGTTTCAGGGAGAATATTTAAGGAGACAAGAAGCACTTTACTCGAGTTGAGGTTATCACTCAGCTGTTGTATAATCAAAAATTCCAATTTACGACATTTGGAAGAGAGAATGAACCAGCACATGACTTCATGACAGGATCAGGTTTTACTATCTTCTGTAGATTTCATTTTTTACTGTTGCTGAAAATCATCGAAGATTTATTACAGCCTGAATAAGCATGAGTTCTTTCAAAAGGTTAATATTATACACTTTGTGTTGCTTTGACTATTTATTTACATCAAAGCAGAAGTAGATGGTCTTATTGTCCCTTTCGGAGTAATGCAGGATCTAGATGAGCAAATCTATGTGGTGCTACGACGGGATCGTTAAACTGTTTATTTAACAATTTCAACGTCTGCATCCCCTGAAGACAGAACAACTTAGCATCCCATTTTAGTCAGAGTTGTGCTGATCAGAGCAATCATGCCGGCCTTGTTTTCTGTCACGAAACAAAAGGTCTTCCTTTTGAACATGGGCATTCTGTTTCTTTGCGGAAACTCACAATATGATTCTTGTTTGTTTTTTATCTTCTCCGTTGCGTGTTGTCTTTGTTATTATGACCGTCTTCGAGGCCATCGAACCCCACTCTTATCCGTAATGCATTTTCTCTGAATCTACATAAGACTCGGCTATTGTGTTATATGAGTCGCCCTTCTCCATGGTTAACGATGCAGCAAAGTGCCACCATCATTCATCTGTTTCATGAATAAAGTTCATCTCAGTCTCACATGATTTGTCTACATCATACTCTCATATTGCCTGAGCGATATGAGGCTTATCTGCTGTACAAAGTATGTTCTTGGCTTCAAAGAAGGCAGCAGGATGGGAGCTCATTTCAAAAGACAACACGACTGCAAGGGAAGGATCTCCAGTTTTTGACACCACCAGGCAACGCTGGAACAGAAGAGCAGGATAAAAAGCACGGTCAGAAGCGATCTTAACAGTCAAGCTATTCCCAAGAGCTTTGGCTCTGTATTTTCTCGTAAACTTATAAGCAAATACCGACTTTCCTATGATATATCTTATGAGTGTTTTCCCAACCGCCTCAACTGCATGAATATTCACATCTGACCCAGCCACTATCCCATCGACCATGTTTCTCAGAGTAGGGTTAGCTGTGTATGGAGAGCAGGTTGTAATCTGTGTCTGCATTTTCTCTAGATCAGAATAATCCGCTTTGATGCACGCCTCAGTTTAATCTGTGTGTTGTGGAATTGTAGTATAGGTCAGGTTTGTGAAATCCTGCATCGCACTGTTGTGCTCGGATGATGCAGATAGGGTCCAAGGGGTTTTCATTTCCTCGGCCATTTCACCGCCGCGAATTCGACCACATGTGCTCTATAAACACATCATCAATGTGTGCTCAATGACAAGATCACGTCCTAGCCCAGCCCAGCTCTGATGGCTCCTACGAACAACATGAAACCCAATACCGAACTTTCGATAAACGTCTGGGTGCGTTTCCTCTTAGCTGCTTATTTGCAGCAAATACGGATAGCAAATCGGACACTGCCTGCAAATGCTTCAGCCAACACCCAGTACGATATGCTTACATGAACACCATTGAATTGTTAATCATAAGCTGATAATTCAGCCATACTATGCTTGTCTTTTAGGTCTGGGCAAGTTCATGTTTCTTATTCTCTGTAGCCCTCTCGAGTTTGATTAAAATCGGATAACATGTATCATCTGCTAGCATCATTTTGCCCCTAAGAAGGGAAGAGTACAAATCCTTTGCATGATCCAGCAGTATCTGAATGTGTGGATCTTCCTGGGTCATTTCGGCTGAAAGCTGGCTCTGTATGCGCTTTGCAACAAGAAGATGGTCCCTTGAAGCCCTCTGGCCAGTTTTTCGTGTCACAATGTGCGCAATATTTTGTGCATATTCTCTAAAGACAGCCTCAAGTATGTTTTTGAGGGCGGTTTCTTCCAGGAGGGATCCTTTGGCCCCCTTCCCCGCAAGTTCTTACGTTTATGAAACTTCCAAAATTCTAACCAACACTTTAAACTAATTGTGGCGCATCAATAATGATTTTGGCAGCCTTCCAATACAAGGGTTGGTCAAACGTTACAATGGTGTGAAGGTTGTGGCAATGTTACAAACTAAGGCTTATGTTGACAGAATGCACGCTTTGTCCCAATTGTACATATTAATCATAGGCAAGAATTTGACTGACAACAGCCCATGGTACTGGTTTTTCTGATACAAGATACGCATCATTCCTGCAAATTTAGTGTTGCCTGAAGCTGAAAAATATCGATCCTCTTGTCAAAATTCAAAAATCACGGCAGGTCCAAACTTTGGCGTTTCACATAACTAGCATCACGTCAAAAGTAATGGATTTGTGGTCCTTCGTATTGTGTCGTTGGACGCCATGTGAGATTTCTGTGTAACATAATACACTTAAACTATGTCTGACAATCTTGATGTGTTCTTTGTCCCTCGAAACCTCGGTATAGACACGAAAATCATCAAATGTGAGTGGATAGTTACAAAGTTATGATCATTAATAGGTTTTTGTGGACATCTTGGCGGCCATTTTGGACTCTATGTTGGATTTGTGTGTAATATAATAAACTTTAACAATGTATGATGATCTTAATGTGTTCTTTGCCCCTTGAAACCTTTGTAATGCCACCAAAATAATCAAATTTGAGTGGATATTTATATAGTTATGATCATTAATAAGTGTTTGCGTCCATCTTGGCGGCCATTTTGTTCGCCATGTTGGATCTGTGTGTACTATTGTAAACTTAAAAAATGTATGATGATATGTATGTGATCTTTGCCCCTTGAAACCTAGGTATAGACAACAAATTCATCAAATGTGATTGTATAGTTACATAATTATGATCATAAATAGGTATTGGCGGCCATCTTGAAAAAAACAATTTTCCGGAGGTCCGATTGTGGTAAACTTTTGATATGTTTAAAAGGACTGTCTAACATACCAGGATCAGTTTAAATACCTTTAGTAGCATTGTTTTGGTGGGTGAAGGTATTTTTGCATATATTGACCCTACTAGTACTTCTTGCTAAAACAGAGTATTTGCGGCCATCTTGAAACAAATGCCGCCATTTTGAATTTTCCAGTGGTATACGTGCTTTTTGAAGAAAGGAGTACCTAAAGGTAATTTATGCCAAATTTCATGCTTGCATCACTAATTGAAAGATTTTTTCAATAATCAGCCAAGCTACAAAAGCAATATTAACTTGTCTTAAAACCATTGTTGTTTAAGATCACCAATGCAATTTAAATCGTTTCTACGCGACAGAGAGACATATAAAAACAACAATAAAAATGTTGATTTGTCAATCCTTTTTTTACTAACATGGTTTGCCTTGAACGTGTTTTTCCACCCCGATTCTATAAATATGTCTACTTTTGCCATTTCCAAAGTTCGACCAGTGTACAAGATTTAAATTTTAAATTGAATTAAATTCCGGAATAGTAAAAACAAAAGAAAAGACTGAGCCTCCCAAATGGCTGAATCCTTGAAGGTCTGACTTGACCAATGTTACTATATCATCATAAGCATCAGTCAACACCAGCTGCATCGATGTTTGGCATACTGACATCTTTCGGAGAAATCATGCAGCAAATTCGTGTTTTTTTTTACTTTGGGTTTAAACATTCGCGCCATGTGTGTTTGTATCCACCACACAGGCTCAAATATTGGAAAAGTATGAGTTTCGAATATTGATTATTGATAACGTTACTTTTACTGCATTTTTCTAGACTTAATAACCAATGTCTGTGTGACCCCTTTCGACAGATAATGGCTCATATGTATATCAGTCTTAACATGTAGAATTAAAATATAAATCGTTTGTCAAACTACGACGCATCTCTTTTATCTCATATTCATACAATATTGTATTAACAGTTTCGTCCTATTTTGCAGGTATCCCGGAAGCTTATGGACAAAGACGCAAGCGATGGCATCGTATTCAGTGAAAGAATGGAAAGAACTCCGGGCCATCGAATGTTTATTAGACGCTTTGGAGCCCCTAAAAGTGTTTTGTGACTTCGAAAATGAAAACCTCACAAATAATATTGAAATACCAAGGTAAACTTTAATTCTCTTAAAAAGTGCATGTGGAATGTTATTAATTTATATTTATCGACACGGCTAAACAGTTATTTAAAAATGCATCAAATGCGTACCCGTTTAATATAAAACAGTTCTTTAATCAGTCTTATAAGTTCAACAGAGTCGATGGAAAAAGCTTTTCACCAACATGTTATATTAATATTAATATTTTTGTCACAAATTAAAAACAAAATTTTAGCTATATGTACACATTGTTACATAAGCATTGATTGAACTGATACTAAAAAGTATCCCTTTATACAATGAAACGGTGCAGAAACAAGTGTTTATTTTTTAAGTACATCTCAATGGTAATTCGTATACGTGAACTGATATAACGTGGGTTCTATCGCGGTACATGTCTTAACAAATTCGTATTGGCTTATAAATATTATCAAATGGCAAAGATGTAATATCCTTGAAAGAAATACATCGAATGACCTAACGTAATTGTATCGTCATTTGATGTTGAGCAATTCAAAAATTCAATCAATACAACATACAATGAATACAACGACATGCAATTCAACGACTATTACATTACTAACTGTAACATCTTTTTTTAAATAAATATTATAAATAGGCAATGATGTTACATATATGAAAGAAATGTATCGAATGAAAGAGTGCTATCATTCGACGCACGTGATTGGACATGTAACATTTATCAAATACAGTGCACGTAAAAAGGGATGAGTGATTGTAGTGTTTGTAAGGTGAAAAAATGTATTGATTAGATTTACTGAACTTTTTAAACAATAGAGTAACCACTAAAACTACATAAAAAAAAGATCCTAATCAACGTTTACAATAAAGAAGTTTTTTTTGTAACTCAGTTATCATCCTATAGATTCAGAAAGTCAAATTTAAAATTTTGAAAGTTATTATATATTTAGAAAAATCAAAACAATAAAACAACTCAACTCCGTATCGTGTAATTTTAATTTCATTATTAAAATTCAGAATCGCAATAAAAACGATCTTGAACGAATGTTAATGTCCTGGGAATGAATTTGTTTTTGGTTAAGATAATATAAAACATATGTTCTACTTCTTCAACTTATTCTGATATTTACGTGTTCGTATAACTATTTCGATCAACATCAAAACAACAAATTACATTGCTTGTGTACTTCCTATCAGGTCACTAATGTGTTTTACAAACGACTGTTCTGTGTTCAAAAGCTTCAATAGCTTACATTCACTCATATATAGCAGAGTGCATGTTCATTTCGTAAAGCTTATATAATGTTGTTTCTTTATCGCATACAGTGTAGTGCGTGTGTTTTTTTTTGCGGATTGATTAAATTACTGGAATACCACGCATTTTGCGTAAAACGAATTCACTGCTGATTGCTTAAATAACTGGTTTTCACGTTTATAGCGGAGTACGGGTTCGTTACTTATTGCCTTTGTATCTGGATGTTTCGGAAATAGCGCAATGCGCGTGCTTCGCGGCCTATAGCTGTGTTGTGTAAAATAATGAACTGACATTACACGTCGTAAGCGTTGGTTGTTGGCTTCTTGGTCTTTATTTTTTGGCTACTTAGTGGCACGACCTCTCTAAAAATAATTAATTTCATATTAATCCGCTGAATAGCGGACGGATTCATTGAACTGCGCAGAGTTGTTGACAATGCCTTCAAACTGGTAAACTGTGCAGGGCCGTTTCATAAACGATCGTACGACAATTTTAACTTACGAGATAATTTTGTTATCTTTATAAGTAGACGAACTATCTCGCCACGCTCATCAAATATTTACGGCGCTAGAGATGCCGATACAATAAATTAAGTACTGAAACATTATAATCATATCATATGGACTTTAGCAATTATGCATCTTTGAAAAATGTATCGTATCGTAAATGTTTACTACGATGCTTATTGAAACCGCCCCCCCCCCCCCTGTATCGCAGTCCGAGCGTCTTTATAGCTGTTTGTTGTAACAAAATCCGCCAACAACTCTACAGAGTAACGGCATAAGATGATTTCAGTGATGTCGAACTGTCGACAGACTCTTATCACATATCAAGGTACATACCAGGCCACTTATCTGTATGCAACGCACGTGTTTTTTTTATCGGATGTCTATCCGTCAAACTCCCAATCCAGCATGTTGTGTCGCTGTGTAAAGGTACCATCTCGGCGATTTTTTTCCTTCTTTATAAAGTACCCGTAAAAGGTACTTTCCCTATTAAGGAAAATTTACAAAATTCCAAATTGCCATCTGAAACATTTCCAGAAGGAAGGACAGTTGCGGCAATTTCGTTCGTCAAGTCAATAAATAACACGAGCATTGAAACTGAACAGTGCAAGCAAAAAGACGTGTCAAACAATATTTAAAAGGGTTTGTGCAATTCAATACCAAGCAATTGACCCATAATTCCAAAGCTGAAGATTTCACGACGCGAATTTTCCCAATTTCGGTGTTATTCGCGCTACTTTTTCCCAAGTGGTGCGGTACCGGTACTTATCTTAATGTTGAAGTGTAAACTATGTTCTTGTACTTGGTTTTTCTTTTCCCTTTTGTTAGTTACTTATCATGATTGTTATTTGATATATGATACAAGGAAGAGAACAACACAAGTGTACCTATTATAAATTATATAAAATTGCAGCAAACAGTACATGTAATGAATTATTGAATACTAGAAAAATAAGTCATATGTGTTTATTGCTTCATGTAATTGTGTTTAATGCCGTGACATTATTGAAACTAAATTTCTACGGGGTGTACATTGAAATAGTTAATTACGTCAGAACGAAACACAATCACTTTCTGCCATACTATGACATAATTGTCCACGATAGTAATTGAAGGCTTTAAGAGGGAAGTATGAAGTGATGTAAATTAAAAAAAAAAACGATTATTATTATTATACCGGATTTATATAGCTCCCTTTTCATAGTGCACGTTCAAAGGCGCTTAAAATCAACACGATTATGATCATCACGTTAACACCGTGCATATATTAAATATGTATCCCTGATAAATAATGGCATCACCTTCTTCATCAAAGTCAATATATCCGGATTTGTGTTACAATAGCAGCATCACTTATTGAGCTAGGACATGTATCTGATTAAACATTGATCGCTTATTAGTGAAATTGAAACACGCCTTTTAAATAGCGATTGAAAGTTTATAATAAGACCAAATTGTTTTTTAGATGCATGCTTTAATGGTCTCTGTACAAAGTAGTATGTACAATCTAAAGTAGTATGTGCAATATATACATTCCCGGGTAAAGGGTTTTGATTGAAAGTTGGGGATAAATTTCCTTAGTCACTTTCAATTAAAGTCATCAATAAAAGACAAAAAACACGAACTAATAAAAATACATGTTTGCTTTCCAGTCAATTTATTTTTTGTAAGCAAATTATCGTTTCCTTAAACAATGTTTCCTTGAACGTATAATTTCACCTTTTTTTCCAGGAATATGTTTCAATTTGCCATCCCAAAGTTTGACTGCTAATTTGGCGAGAAATATTCATTCAAACAACCAGGGTCAAACAATTTCATTTGGGATTCCGATATATTTGAAACAAGACTAAGAATCTCGTATGACTTAATCAATGAAGGGGATAACAGGGAATGTGTAAACCGATTTTACTTTTATAACACTAACATCAATCAAAAATAGCTACATCGATGTTTAGCAGTATGGCTAATTTCTGCGAAAAGACGCAGCAAAGTTGTAGTTTTACTTTAGGGCAACTATTTGCGCCATGTTTGTTGAAACAAACAAACGAATCCATATAATAAAAAATACATAAGACGAGGAAGTTCCTCATTCGAACTTTTTACTTGAACTGCATTTTTTTCGACGTCATAAACGATGTCATTATGATGTCTTTTGTCAAATAACGGCTCATACGTTCATCAGTCTTAACATGTAACTCGAACATTTGCTTCTTTTATCAATCAAAGACTCTCTTCAATCGCATGACTCATATTCATTTACTATTATATCAACAGTTTCGCCCTATTTTGCAGGTATCCTTGCTGCCTGTTGACCATGAAGCAAGCGATGACATTGCATTCAGAGACAAAATGGGAAAAAACCCAGTCCATCGAACGTTTATTAAACGCTTTAGAACCCCTCACAGTGTTTTGTGACTTCGAAATGGAAAAACTCACATATAACATGAAAATACCAAGGTGAATTGTAATTATCTTAATGGTTACACGTGGATTATTCTTAATTATTGTATTATGTTAACTGTTCGGCCAAACAATAATACAACGTGTATTGTAGTGTAAACCAGCTACGCAAACATTCTTTTTATTTCAACAGACTTGAGTCGATTACAGAAGATTTTCACCAACACGTAAGATAAATATTTTTCATGTTTGTCACAATATAAGCTATTATTAAAGTACATTAAATTGATAATTGATATTTATATAATATATACACTGTAAACTCCATAATGATTATAAACGGATTTAAAGGTAGAACTAAAAAATGCATTGTCGCTGAGGAAGTAGAAGTAACAATCTTTCCGAAATACTTTGACAAGCACATGTTAGTATCCTGAAACATTATTCGGGAATGTAAAATCAATCGTGTGTGCTTCCTTTTACACCGTCTTGAAATCGTTATCATTTAGTTTACTTATTATTTTAACTGAACTTCAGAAACTAGTTCTTGACACGAAGACGCAGTATGACGAAGACATCGTCAGAAAACTAAAGGAAGATTTATCGGCAGCTCTCGCACGGTATATGTACATTGATGATTCTTCACATGTCACTAGTAATAATTTGTGCGATAAAACAGGGTGTGTATCTTGAAAATGATTTATGCTACATAAACCTTGTTTGACCATTATTCAACCTAGATAGGCGACATATTTTGGGTGGATCCTGATGATTTGACTATAGTTCGAAAAATTCAAACATTTTATTTCAGTACAAATGGGTTATGATTGCCCTATATCCAGTGCCTTATCCTTCTTAAACAAAATACTTTATTGTTTATTAACTGTGCTCTTATTGATGCGAAGGTTTTATTTATATCCTCCCTTTTTGGTATTGTATCTTACTTTTATATGCAATTCCTAAAAGAAATGAGTAAGTTATTTATGCTTATTTTCATTATAAATTTCGTAAGTTATCTTGCATATATTCATAGGAATAACACACGGGGCAACGGGGCAGTGTCACATGGTTTCGCGACCTGTAAAAGTTGCATTTTAAACGTAATGCTTTCATGTTAACATTACAAACATTGAAAAAGACGATACTTACAAACGGTAGTTGTAACTAGTAAAATGTGTCTTCATAGTTTGTCATTCTTACTAAAATTTACATTCTTAAAAACAGTTGGTTGTTAAGACGATTAACAACGCTTTCGGGGCACTTGTTTTTTAGGCGACACATACTAGACGTTGATATTCTCTTGAAAAAAAGAAAATGTACGATGAGTCAAACTGTTCACAGGATCTGTTTATAAATATATATCGCCAATTTGCGATTCAGGGAACGAACACAGGCAAAGCCAGACGACATAAAACAAGAACTCGAACAAACACGACATTTACTTGGTAAACTTGTTGATGAGCTCACCGAGGAATGTGAACAAGCGCAAACTAAAGTACGACAATTGGAGAAAGAAATGACGTAAGTTTTTTTTTTATTGTGTTATTTGTAATTGTTTAAAGATAGCACAATAACTTATATTGGAACGTTTCTATCATATATTTCTAATGATTATGTGTTATATTTTATTTCAGATTTGTCGTCAAACCGGAAGAGAAAAAACGACTGCAGGAAGAGTAAGACCTATCATAAAATACATATAATTTGCTTTTATTAAACTCATTTGGGCAGTAACCCCCACAAGTAATTATAATCCAAACCTGAATACAAAGTATTTTCGTTACTTTATTTCAATTGAAGTATTATAATGTTTCAGGTTGACACGTAAAAAGGAAGAAGTTCGCCAGCTAAAACAGTACAAAGCAGTGATGGAAAAAAGACATGGGTACACCGCAATACATTCTTTTTACCTTTTTTTGTAATGCGTCAAAATGGTCCAAACACACTTTATTTAGTACACTAAGTGTAGTTTACGTAAGAATCTAAGCAGACATTAGAACATCAATAAATTGTGAATAATTATTAAATAGTGTATTTTGTAAACAAGAAACATTGATTCTATTCCGTAAGTTCAAATATTCTTCTTCAAACATGCAAATCGATATCCATATCAAGACAAGTATACAATAAAATATAATTTTCGGGTTTGAATTTGCTATAGGGTTCTTACGGCCACAATTCAGATGCTGAAGCAAGATTCTCCTAAAACAGACGATTACAAGTAAACTGGTTTTTATGTTTTCACTATATGTTTACATCTAATTCTAAGGTACGTATTGAATGAACATTTAAAAGCAGGAGCATGAAGCACGAGCAATATTAGCGATTACGTTCATTGTCATCCAGGGCGTGATAAACGACATGCTATTTAACACTTGCACAACATTATATATACCAAGGCGTTTTCGTTGTTGTATTACTTTATTGTATGCCCGAAACAAGGAATAGATGGGACTACTGAATTAACGAAGGCCGTCTGACTCAAGGCTAGTGTATTATATGGTGTGTTACATTGCACTGAGGTCCTTCACAGAGGTGTTAAAAAATGCATGTCCCTGTAGTCAAAACTGGCCACTGCCGGTGCAAAATGGTTTAGTGAGACACATGGAGTAAAACATACGTTAAACAACTTATTCTATAAAACATCACGACTCGTGGCTTTGATATGTTTTTTATGTAACAGATCATTTTAACTCAGAGTCCAAGCTTGTTACGCCACGACACTTAAGACTATTCGATACGCGAACTGTACGTTTTGAATATGTTTTACGGAAAGATGTTTTCTTATTTCACGCTGTGTTTACTTCAAACTGTGTTTGCAGCATCTCTTTTAAGAAACTTATTAAAGAAGAGGCCGACTTACAGATTGAATCTGAGATAATAAAAGTGCAGCTTCAGAATCTTGCGACTTTAACTGATGCACCCAGTGAAACGGTAAATATGATTGTTTAAGACAAATCGATGGTGGTCTATTTCAATGAAATAATTAAGATTTTAGTAAACGTATATTTGGTTTTCAACGTATTTGACGAACGAAGGATCATTTTACCATGATCTTCTCTCCTACCAGGAGAAAGAATTGTATTGTAGCAACATTTAAAAAAAATCAATATAAGTACTTACTTTGCAGATAATAGTTTAATTTATGCAATATTGTATACAAACTTTATATGTATGAAACATTATAATTCCTATTGAACATATATGTCTGTATTAAAGGTTGGTAATAAAAATTGTTCTGAAATTTCATAGATAAAGAACCTTTTCACGACAAACGTTTAGTCGACGAATGTGTTGTTTACGAATAGTAATAAACAATCGTGTAGGTGAATACTAAAAAAACATGGCATTCCTATATTTTGTTTATAGTTTACATGCGGGGCAAACTATTTGTTTGTATATTAACGATTGAAACGATTGCCGTCATAGGACCTTGGTTCAGAGTCTATTTACTTTGTTGACGTAAACGAGTATTAATCAATTCTGACTTTACCGAAACTGTTGAGATCGCATACATTTCAGCAACACCAACACCAACAACACCATTTGGTACCAATATCATCATCATTATCATCATCATCAAACAAAACAGAACCATACTACCATCGACGCCTGTACGTCAATCGTCGTCGTCCTGAATTTATCGCCATAATCATCTTAAGGGGTGTTGCGGCAGTTTATTTAACCGATTATATATTTATGGCAACACCGATGCTATTATCACAACCCAATAGTTTTTTATCAGAATCATCACACATTTATGACCGAGTANAGAGTTGAACAGAGACATGTATAGACGCGAGAAACCCGTTGAACAACAGGTACGATTCTGTTAATAATAGTGGTTGTTCTAATATTGACGTAATGATAAGTATTTAAGAAGTATATGAAATAATCTGAAAAAAAAGAGGTGGCCTTCATAATTCAATTAAGACGTGTATTGATTATATTTAAAACATTTATTACAATGGAATGAATTTAAATAACTAAAATAATGAAAGAAAGCTTACTTTATGAAACTTTACTGGTGTAGAAAAATTTAATGGATTCTTTGCCTGATGGAGAACTTGATGATGCACTTCTACCCCAGGTCCGTTCTACAAACATAAAAGAGTTGAGTAGAGACATATATAAACGCGAGAAACCCGTTCAACAACAGGTACGATGCTGAAAATAAAATTTGCGATTCTGATATTGATAAGTATATTATAGTTATTTGAAACAGTCTGAAAACAAAGTTGTTGACCTACATACTTCTATTAAGATGTTTATATATTTGTTTTTTTAAACAATTGTTACAGTGAAATGTTCTTAAATAATTTTAAGTATAAAAGAAAGCTTGCTTTATGACACACATATGGCTGGTAAAGACAAGTACACGGGATTCTGCGTCTGATGAGAAACGTGATGATGTTCTTTTTTCGACGTACCAAGACCAATATACAATAATAAAAAAGCTAAAAAGAAACATAAGTATACTTGAGAAAGACGTTGAAAAACAGCTACGATGCTGTATATATAAGTTGCTTTTCTGATGTTGATAAGTTTTTATAAGTATGTGAAACAGTCTGAAAATGGGAAATGATGATCAATAAAAACATGAACAAATTGATTATAAACGGATTTAAAGTCAGAACTAACAAATGCATTTTCGCTGAGGAAGTAGAAGTAACAATCTTTCCGAAATACTTTGACAAGCACATGCTAGTATCCTGAAACATTATTCGGCAATGTAAATACCATCGTGTGTGCTTCCTTTTACACCATCTTGAAATTGTTATCATTTATTTTACTTATTATTTAAACTGAACTTCAGGAACTAGTTCTTGACACGAAGACGCAGTATGACGAAGACATCGTCAGAAAACTAAAGGAAGATTTATCGGCAGCTCTCACGCGGTATATATATACATTGACGATTCTTTACATGTCACTAGTAAAAATGTGTGCGATAAATTAGTGTGTGTATCTTAAACATAATTTATGCTACATGGACCTTGTTTGAACATAATTCAACGTAGATAGGCGACATATTTTGGGTGGAGCCTGATGATTTGACTATATTTCGAAAAATTCAAACATTTTATTTCAGTACAAATGGGCTATGATTGCCCTATATCCAGTGCCTTATCCTTCTTAAACAAAATACTTAATTGCTAGTTAATTGTGCTCTAATTGATGCGAAGGTTTTATTTATATCCTCCCTCTTTGGTAATTTATCTTACTATAATATGCAATTCCTAATAGCAATGAGTAAGTTATTAATGCTTATTTTCATTATAAATTTCGTAAGTAATCGTGCATATATTCATAGGAATAACACAAGGGGCAACGGGGCAGTGTCACATGGTTTCGAGACCTGTACAAGTTGCATTTTAAGTGTAATGCTTTCATGTTAACATTACAAACATTGAAAAAGACGATACTCACAAACGGTAGTTGTAACTAGGAAAATGTGTCTTCATAGTTTGTCATTCATACTAAAATGTTCATTCTTAAAAACAGTTGGTTGTTAAGGCGATTAACAACGCTTTCTGGGCACTTGTTTCTTAGGCAACACATACAAGACGTTGATATTCTCTTGGAAAAATGAAAATGTACGATGAGTCAAACTGTTCACAGGTATTGAAAACATGGATCTGTTTATAAATATATATGACCCATTTGCGATTCAGGGAACGAGCACAAGCAAAGCCAGACGACATAAAACAAGAACTCGAACAAACACGACATTTACTTGGTAATCTTGTTGATGAGCTCACCGAGGAATGTGAACAAGCGCAAACTAAAGTACGACAATTGGAGAAAGAAATGACGTAAGTTTGTTTTTTATTATGTTATTTGTTGTTGTTTGAAGATAGCACACTAACTTAAATTGGAACGTTTTTATCATATATTTCTAGTGATTATGTGTTATTTTTTATTTCAGATTTTGCGTCAAACCGGAAGAGAAAGAACGACTGCATGAAGAGTAAGACCTATCATAAAAGACATATAATTTGCTTTTATCAAACAAAATTGGACAGTTACCCCCACAAGTATTTCTAATCCAAACCTGAATACATAGTGTTTTCGTTACTTTATTTCAATTGAAGTATAATTATGTTCCAGGCTGACACGTAAAAAGGAAGAAGTTTGCCAACTCAAACAGTACAAAGCAGTGATGGAAAAAAGACCTGGGTACACCGCAATACATTTTGTTTTACATTTTTTTTTATTCGTCACAATGGTCCAAACACACTTTATAAAGTACACTAGATGTAGTTTACGCAAGATTCTAAGCAGACATTAGAACATCAATAAATTGTAAATAATTATTAAACAGTGTTTTATGTAAACAAGGTACATTGATTCTATTCCGTAAGTTCAAATATTCTTCTTCAAACATGC
This sequence comes from Dreissena rostriformis, assembly GCA_007657795.1. Lineage (NCBI taxonomy): Eukaryota > Metazoa > Mollusca > Bivalvia > Myida > Dreissenidae > Dreissena > Dreissena rostriformis. The sequence continues at coordinate 30,436 of VMBQ01007586.1, read as the reverse complement.
AAATCGATATCCATATCAAGACAAGTATACAATAAAATATAATGTTCGGGCTTTGAATTTGCTATAGGGTTCTTACGGCCACACTTCAGATGCTGAAGCAAGATTCTCCTAAAACAGACGATTACAAGTAAACAGGGTGTAATGTTTTCACTATATGTTGACATTTCACTTCCAAGGTACGTATTGAATGAACATTTAAAAGCAGGAGCATGAAGCATGAGTAATATAAGCGATTACGTTCATTGTCATCCAGGGCATGATAAACGTCATGCTATTTAACACTTGCCCAACATTCTATATACCAAAGCGTTTTCGTTAATGTATTACTTTATTATATGAAACAAGGAATAGATGTGACTACTGAATGAACGACGGCCGTCTGACTCAAGGCTAGTGTATTATATGGTGTGTTACATCGCACTGAGGTCCTTCACAGAGGTGTTAAAATGCATGTCCCTGTAGTCAAAACTGGCCACTGCCGGAGCAAAATGGTTTAGTGAGACACATTGAGTAAAACATACTTTAAGCAATGTATTCTCTACTCGTGGCTTTGATATGTTTTTATGTAACAGATCATTTTAACTCAGAGTCCAAGCTTGTTACGCAACGACACTTAAGACTCTTCGATACGCGAACTGTACATGTTGAATATGTTTTACGGAAAGATGTCTTCTTATTTGACGCTGTGTTTACTTTAAACTGTGTTTACAGCATCTCTCTTAACAAACTTATTAAAGAAGAGGCCGACTTACAGATTGAATCTGAGATTATGAAAGTGCAGCTTCAGAAGCTAGCGACTGTAACTGATGCACCCAGTGAAACGGTAAATATGATTGTTTAAGACAAATCGATGGTGGTCTATTTCTATGAAATAATTAAGATTTAAGTAAACGTACATTTGGCTTTCAACGTATTTGACGAACGAAGAATCATTTGACCATGATCTTCTCTTCTACCAGGAGAAAGAATTGTATTGTAGCAACATTTAAAAAAAAAAGTACTTACTTTGCAGATAATAGTTTAATTTATGCAAAATTATATACAAACTGTATATGCATGGAACATTATAATTCCTATTGAACATCTATGTCTATATGAAAGGTTGGTAATAAAAATTGTTCTGAAAATTCATAGATGAAGAACCTTTTCACGACAAACGTATAGTCGGTGAATGTAATGTTTACGTATAGTAATCAATACTCTTGTAGATGAATACAAAAAAATACATGGCATTTCTGTTTTTTTTTATAGTTTACATGCGGGGCAAACTATTTGTTTGTATATTAACGAATTGAAACGATTGCGGTCATTGGACCTAGGTTCAGAGTCTGTTTACTTTGTTCTCGTACACGAGTATTAATCAATTCTGACTTTACCGAAACTGTTGAGATCACATACATTACAGCAACATCAAAACCAACAACATAAACACCATTTGGTACCAATATCATCATCATTTTCATCATCATTAAACACAACAGCACCATAGTACCATAGACGCATGTACGTCAATCGTCGTCGTCCTGAATTTATCGCCATAATCATCTTAACAGACAATCATATTTTTATCATGTTATCACCATTATCATAATATGATACTCAATATATATAATAAAAAATAATTGTTACGTATAAGTTAAGACTTGTTCAAACATAGTCAACGTTTATGTTATTATATTAAACTCAAAGCGCTGAAGGCATTGCACTTGTTCGCTATTGTGTAAACAGAGGGCATTGTAGTACAGCACGTTGGTGTCAATCCAACTTTGGTCATCAAAACCAAAACCAAAGAGCGACCTCATTGTGTTGAAGTAGTGAAGTAGTGATATATATATATACAGATGCTTCTGGTGATATCATGTTTTTTTATACAAATTCTACTTAATACGTCATATCTACACACATACCACATTAAATACACGAATACAATGTTCTGCCACCGAAATTTAGTTATATTAATATTAAGTACAAAGCTTTACATTAAAACACAAAAATGCATTTCAAGTATATGAAACAATGTTTTGTTATTAATAATAAATAATTCACTTTATGGGCTATTACCCTTCATTACATTGTGCGAGTCAGTTAGGACCCCGTGTAACAAATTTATCTTACCGAGTACCCTTCATTCTCCATTTTCAGTATTATAAAACATCGACTTATTTACATCTTTGACAGTATTTAACGTGACTAACCAAATATAAAAAGCTGATCACCTTGTATGTTAAAAAAATATTATCATTTGTATTTTGCCTTGTTAAATTTACAGATGACGGAATTAGATAAAATCAAAGAAGAACTTGCGAAACAGTGTAATGTTTTTGAAAACGAGAATAAGAAACTTTATACAGACTTAAACAAGGCTTCGGTATTTACATGTTTATTATTACTAAAATAGTCAGGCATGAGTTCCTATGATGTGTTGAATCAGTTTTATGTAAAATACATAAAGATAAATGTCGGAACAAATGACAAAAATGTTCCGTTTGCTCCGTTGCCAAATATGATCGCAATTAGTGGAGGCGGGTATTCCTATATGGATACGCAACAAGTTTGTGAACAATCTAGATATCACATATGTCGTGAATCGTGTTCCGAACACATGTTGAAATGGTATCTAGGTTGTTTCCCCGAAGTAAATATGTAGTGTGGCAGGTAAACTGTCTTACGAAAAACATGAACCTCAAAACGTACATGTATCAAGTGTTGCCCAATTCTCTTTACATTTCCTAAAACTAACTATTTTGATGATTCTTAGTAGATTTCGAAAACAGTTTGCTCCATTCAAGTTGCCGGCCCTGTGGTTGACGTGTCTAAGTCTTTATATAGAGTTTTCTAGCAGTCAAGTAATCACAGTGTGTGTCCAATTAACACTGCAAACAAAAACTCAGCACATTTGTTCAGCTTTTATAAGAAAATATGAGTTAAACTGAACTGCATAATGTGTTCACATGGCCGTCAATCGCATATGGTAATGTTGAAATCTATAATAGATTCTAAACAATATAGTGACTACATTTATGCCCAATCATTTAAGAAATTAAATGTGTTGAAGTGACATCAGTGCGACGTCACCTTACTTTACTTTGAAATAAATGTAGGGCCACTATTAAATTTTCATAACTGTTACGCTTAATTGCATCTCTGATATCCCTTTTGGAGATTTGTTATAAAATGACTCATATAGTCTAAAAAAATAAACTATGTGCTCGATAGTCCTTTATTTCTTTATAATAAAATTTTAATTTCTGCCACGCTGAATTTTCAGATGACGATTTTGGATAAAGACAAACAAGAACTCCAGACTAAGTTTAGTGACATGGAAAAGGAAAATAAGAACCTTGATACAGACCTCAAACAGACAAGAGATCAAGTATTAACAGTTAGACTTTGTAAAATAGCATATATATTTGTATAAAATGGGTTAATTCTGTTGAATATTATATTTGTTAAGATGGAAATTCGGAAAATAACACAAATCAAATCCATACAGTATATACACCATAGCGCACTTCAATCGCAACACTGTTGTTATTCTTGTTTCTCAAAAACGGCTTAAGATATCAAGACAAATTTCCATATGTAATTTTGATTGACTTGTTTTTCCACATAATTGAAATAATCTCTCTATAACCTGTTGCCTATCTGCACAACACACATCTATTTGATGAAGTATGTTTTTGAAAAGCTTTGGTGTGTAATTAGACGATTGTATGTTGTTTTGGTCGTTNATATTACAGGAAACCCCGTGAACCCTACGAAAACAAGTGCGTGTCCTTATTCCGAAATGGTTGAACATTCCAATAGTAATTATAAGAAATTCTGGTTTCGTGATGATATTTATATTTCTACCTGTCATCAGAACTGTGAGTTGCTTCGCAAACCTGGACGAATACTTAATTAAAACAAGTTCAATTGTAACTGTTCAATTATTTTTTTTCTTAAATGTGAAATGCTGATTTCATAACGAGAAATGCAATTTGATAAATAAATATATTCTTAAACGATTGGAGTCATCAAGAAAAATGACAACAAAATATTTTGATACTGAAAAACAAAATTTAGTTTTCCGTAAACCGCTCGGGTATTTCCGCCATCTATTTCGGTGATGACGTCAACATGACCCCATGCGCATAACACGGAAACTAGTCCATTGTTTTTTCAGCGATCGAAATTGTACGAAGTGCATTGAATTGATTATAAAACAAAGCCCTACAAAACGGCAGATAATGTATTCTTTAATGTTGTGTTTTTTTTATATTTTACATTGAATGAATTTTCGTTTCATTTATATTGAAATACAATATAAATAAATTTTAGCATACAAATATCAAAAACCTGCATACTATGCAAATTGAACTGTCTTTTCATGTATTTGAAATCTCTTTAGTTGTGATAATCAGTGATAAAAATCTAGCATTTTATGATAGCATGAATCTATATATTTAATTTAGTGTGCGCAAGTATTTTAACCCTGTTGTGATCAAACGTGATTGCTGGTTTTACTGTGTTTCGAACACTGCAGTAACGTAAAATCTTTACACGTACTAACGGAGTTTACACTAGCCGGTAGCCGTTAAAAACCGTTAACTGTGAAGCAGTAAATTTATATAATATTTTAAACTTATAGTAATTAATCACTTTATTATTTTGTTTAAACTGGCTTATATCTATACACTATATAGTTCCTATTAATCCATGTCGGACACGTCATGTCTTCATTTTAATTAAATTTGTTACAATATTTTACAATGTTAAGTATTTTGGCTGCAAAATTGGGCTTATATGACTGCTCAATATGCCGAAAGATGACATGAACATGGAGGTATCATAAATTGTGTTAAATGACCAGACACTAGTCTACCACATGTGGTTTATCCAGGGACCCAAGTATACGTCTCTGGGTTGATGACACCACGATTTCTTTGTCTGGACAGTATCCGATCATAGCGAGATAATCGGTTTGTGGTGAACAAAGGGGCAATTAAACACCGGGTTAAAAATGCTGAAACAAAGAGTATCAAAATTGGTGTGAACAACTAAATAAAAACAAAAAAAAATTATCAAGATCATTTATTTAATGTGTAACAATGTCAGTTTTTACAGACATATACAGGTTCAAATCAGTTACTATATGCTGCGTACATAAAAATCGATCTATTTCTTGTTTGTTTTCATCCTTATTTGTGTTCGTTCATTAAACTTAATTTATTCTGGAAGCATTTCCATGTCTGAGTATTTTGGTTCTAAAACATGGTCGCGAAGATGTGCTAAGTATATACATGTTTGTGGTAACCACAAACCGACGCTCGAAGAGTGTGTTCCATTCCGGAGTTCGTTGTCAGTAAAAACAAATAATAACAACAATATAATCGTTCCAAGATGCATTCCCTTGCCCGCCAATGTTTTATTCATACATAATAAGTAAAATTACATTTGATATAATACATGATTATCAATAAAACGATGATTATATAAAACAGGTAATATACTTTGTATGCATACAATCGATCTATTTTGTTTTCATCCTTATTTGAGAGCGTTCATTAAAGTTAATGTATTCTGAGTATTTTGTTAAAAACATTCTACTCATGTATTGGTTCTTCATAGTTTTTTTCAAGGAACTCGTGAAACGAAACTTCAATGATATATTGGTGGGGACAGTTTGCATGGAAGCCTGTGTGCTCAGTTTTGCACTTTACCCCCGTGTCTTCCATCCTTTCCAACAGCTCTGGTTACTCAGCGCAGCATTTGCACTAAATCTGCATACTATACGGTGTGCAACCTGAAAATACAAAATATGGTTGATTGTCAATTCAGAAATTCTTTTCATTAGAACTGGTACAAGTATCAATTCTGTGTTGATATGTATTAACCATGTAACGTAGTCATATTCCATATTCAACGCGCTCGTACTGTAGAATTAAAATCAACGAATTTGTTTATTTCTTTTCCCGACATGTTTATTTAACAATTGAATAAGTTATATATTTAACAATCCGTATTCCCAACACGATGGTCATCTAGAGCATCGGCAAAAATTCCTCGATGCCCGAGTTAGATTCTAAAAAATCAGACTGACTGTCACTCAATTCCGGCTCATACATGTAAGGTTCAAAGGAAAACTCTCATAATCACTATCATCTTCCATTTTCATCAATTTGTCTTATTAAAGATGAGAGCAAAATCACATCCGAAACCCTATAACGCCGGTTCGTTAATGCGCACATGCGCTCTGCGCAGAGGTATGATTGACGTCACTACAGGTTTGAATGAAAATGGCGAGTGGATCGGAATGTGTAAAAACTCGCGACTTTGTCATATTCGTTCTCGCTAATAACACCGTGATTGAATCGACGAGAAGTGCAAAAACGTTTTGATATGCATTATATTCAATAAATAAATGTTTTTTTTTACGGGTTTTACAAAGCATAGCATTTGACCTTTAATGTAAATAGAATGAGTCATTATATTATTATTTATTTTAGAGTGATACTCTTCGTTAAAAAATAATTCATCCAATTGTCGATGCATTCAACATATATGTTTGGATTGCTAATGAGTAATTAGTTGAAAAATAATCGAGAAAGTATGAAAATTGAAAGCGTTTCGTTAGAAGTGCAATTCAATTTAGTAAATAGGGATGGCAACATTAAGGAAGAAAAACATATTATACTATTTGGCCGTTAAAGTATTCAATAAACATAAACAAAATGTAAAAACGTTTAGTAGTAAATTTCAATGCACATAGCTTGCTTATACAATTTAAAGATAAAACGTATACACATATGTATAGTATTATGTACTGAAACACATCAAATATGTAGTACACGTCCAAACAGCTAAGACGTGCTCATGCATACAAACCTACAATACAGCATCAAACAAACATTGCCTCTTATCATTGCAATCGATTTGCACTATGGCTCTGTATAAGGTCACGCAAAACATTTGTGATTTTATACAATCTTGTAAAACTAGTTGCTTGAGAGTCTGTTATACAATTTTGTAACCACAAGTCCTCCGGTGTGCACTATACGATTGATAAAAGATCGATGATGACACTATGGGATTAACATTTACATCCAACTATGCAGTGTGTATATCGTTATGTCACCTATTTTCGCGATGTACTTTCGATTTCACATCGCGAAATTTTATTACCGAATATACTGAAAATATTTACTTTTTCAAGTAATGTAATATACGAGTCGTGATATTTTAATCAATATAAACTAATAATTGTAAAAAATATGGTATTTTAGAACTTTTCTTTTTTCGTCATTCGTGGTTCACAGTCCCTTTAATTTGATTTATTTTGGTACAGTTATTAATAATTAATAATTCACTATCTTGGACTATTACCCTGCATTTTATCGTGCGAGTCAGTTAGGACCCCGTGTAACACATTTATCTTACCGATTACCATTCATTCTCCATTTTCAGTAGTATACAACATCGACTTATTTACATCATTGACATTATTTAACGTTACTAACAAAATATGAACAGTTGATCACCTTATATGTTAAAATTATATTCATTTTTATGTTGCCTCGTTGAATTTGCAGATAACGGAATTAGATAAAAACAAAGAGGAACTTGCGAAATAGTGTCATGTTTTTGAAAACGAGAATAAGACACTTCATTCATACTTAAACAATGCTACAGATACGGTATTAAGTAAACAGTTATACTTTTACTTTAATATGCATGCATGTGTTGCTATGATGTGTTGAATCAATTTTATGCAACATAAATAGAGACAAATGTCGCAAAGAATGACAAAGATGTTGCGTTTGTTCCGTTGCCAGATATCACTGCAATAAGAGGAGGCGGGTACTCTTATATGGATACGCAACAAGTTTGTGAACACTCTAGATATCACATATGTCATGAATCATGTTCCGAACACATGTTAAAATTGTATCTAGGTTGTTGCCCCGAAGTAAATATGTAGAATGGCAGGACAACTGTCTTTAGAAAATCATGAACCTCGAGACGTACATGTAACAAGTGTTGTCCAATTCTCTTTACATTTCCTACAATTAATTATGTTGATGATTCTTAGTAGATTTCGAAAACGGTTTGCTCAAATCAAGTAGGTTGCCGGCCGTGTAGTGACGTGTCTGAGTCTTTATATAGAGTTCTTTAGCAGTGAAGTGTCTACGTCACCCGTCAATTACTTCTCCACGCGCTTGTCAATAACATATAGTCTGTTTCAATATTTGAGGTCACTATACATTTGAAATGTACTACGCCCAGGTAAAAGTCCAATAACTAGGTCAAAAATCAACTGGACAGCCCCCCCTTCCAAATCCCAAAATAATTATTACCTAGGAAAATATATGTTTCTTATTTTTCTAAGATCTTACCTAACAATGTCATGTGAAAATTATGTTTATATGACTATATTGTTCTGTATACTCATATGTTGCAATTGTAACTTGAGTTAAATAAAGATATGTTCTGTTCTGTTCTGTTTAGCAGTCAAGTAATCACAGTGTTTGTCCAATTAACACTGCAAACAAAAGATCAGCAAACTTGCTGTAATGACAAATTGTTCAGCTTTTATTAGAATATATGTGTTAAACTGAACTGCATAATGTGTTCACATGGCCTTCAATCGTATATGGTAATGTTGAAATCTATAATACATTATTAACAATATAGTGACAACATTCATGCCCAATCATCTTTGAAATAGGGTAGTTTAAAACTAGGACACTATATATTATTTTATGAACCGATTTACTCTACAAGTCATTTAAAAAACTTTTTCATATGATCTGTTCCGCGACAAACAATGTATAAATACACGCAGTTTATTGTATTTATATAATTTGCATTTTGTGATAGTTCAATACGAAGTTAAATGTGTTGAAGTGACATCAGTGCGACGTCATCTTACTTTACTATTAAATAAATGTAGGGCCACATTTTTTATAACTTGTATGTTTAATTGCATCTCTAATATCACTTTTTGAGCTTTGTTATAAAATGACTCATAAAGTCTAAATAAATAAACTATGTGCTCGATATTTTTTATTTCTCTATATTATCAAATTTAAATTTTTGCCACGTTGAATTTTCAGATGGAGATTTTGGAGAAAGACAAACAAGAACTCCAGACTAAGTATAGTGATATGGAAAAGGAAAAGAAGGACCTTGATACAGACCTCAAAAAGAAAAGAGACCAGGTATTTACAGTTAGACCTTGTTAACTAGCATATATATTTGTATATGATGTGTTGATTCTTTTGAATATTATATTTGTTAAGATGGAAATTCGGAAAAATAACACACATCAAATCCATATAATATATACACCATATCGCACTTCAATTACAACACTGTTATTATTCTTTTTTCTCAAAAACCACTAAATATATCAAGTCCATTATCCATATCTAATTGCTATTGACGTGCTTTTCCACATAATTGAAATAATCTATCTTTCACAATCTGACCCATCTGCACAACACAAATCTATTTGATGAAGTATGTTATTGAAAAGCGTTGGTGTGTAATTAGACGAGTGTATGTTATTTAGGTCGTTAAAGCAGCCCTGTATTAAAACATAAGCTCGTACCGCACGTGCAACAAACACATTATTACAAAGGCAGATAAAACATTGTTGCTCTGAACTCAAAATCACCATATCGAAATACAATGTTTATAACGAGTTGTGAAGATACTACAGGAAACCCAGTGAATCTATGAAAATATTTGCCTGCCCTTATTCCGGAATGGTTGAATATTCAAAACGTAATCATAATATAGTATGGTTTTGTGATGTAGGGCCACTATTCAATTTTCATAACTTTTATGTTTAATTGCATCTCTGATATCACTTTTGGAGATTTGTTATAAAATTACTCAAATAGTCTAAATAAATAAACTATGTGCTCGATAGTTCTTTATTTCTTTATAATACAATTTTAATTTTTGCCACGTTGAATTTTCAGATGGAGATTTTGACGAAAGACAAACAAGAACTCCAGACTAAGTTTAGTGACATGGAAAAGAAAAAGAAGAACCTTGATACAGACCTCAAACAGACAAGAGATCAGGTATTAACAGTTAGACTTTGTAAAATAGCATATATATTTGTATAAAATGGGTTGATTCTGTTGAATATTATATTTGTTAAGATGGAAATTCGAAAAATTAAATCCATACAGTGTATACACCATATCGCACTTCAATCGCAACACTGTTGTTATTCTTGTTTCTCAAAAACGGCTAAAGATATCAAGACAAATTTCCATATGTAAATTTGATTGACTTGCTTTTCCACATAATTGAAATAATCTCTCTATAACCTGTTGCCTATCTGCACAACACAAATCTATTTGATGAAGTATGTTTTTGAAAAGCGTTGGTGTGTAATTGGACGAGTGTAGGTTGTTTGAGTCGTTAAAAGAACCCTGTATTAAAACATAAGCTCGTACCGCACGTGCAACACACATATTATTGCAAATGCACATAAAAAGATCGTTGCTCTGAAACCAAAATCACCATATCGAAATATATGTTTATGAGAAAATGCGAAGATATTACAGGAAACCCCGTGAACCCTACGAAAACCTGTGCGTGTCCTTATTCCGGAATGGTTGAACATTCCAAAAGTAATTATAAGAAATTCTGGTTTCGTGATGATATTTATATTTCTACCTGTCATAACGACTGTGAGTTGCTTCGCAAACCAGGACGAATACTTAATTAATGCAAGTTCAATTGTTACTGTTCAATTTGTTTTTTTTATTTTCTTAATGTAAATAGAATGAGTCATTATATTATTATTTATTTTAGAGTGATACTCTTCGTTAAATAATAATTCATCCAATTGTCGATGTATTCAACATATATGTTTGGATTGCTAATGAGTAATTATTTGATAAATAATTGAGAAAGTATTAAAATTGAACGCGTTTCGTTAGAAGTGCAATTCAATTTAGTAAATAGGGATGGCAACATTAAGAAAGAAAAACATATTATACTATTTGGCCATTAAAGTTTTTAATAAATATAAACAAAATGTAAAAACGTTTAGTAGTAAATTTCAATGCACATAGCTTGCTTATACAATTTAAAGATAAAACGTACACACATATGTATAGTATTATGTACTAAAACACTTCAAATATGTAGTACACGTCCAAACAGCTAAGACGTGCTCATGCATACAAACCTACAATACAGCATCAAACAAACATTGCCTCTTATCATTGCAATCGATTTGCACTATGGCTCTGTATTAAGTCACGCAAAACATTTGTGATTTTATACAATCTTGTAAAACTAGTTGCTTGAGAGTCTGTTATACAATTTTGTAACCACAAGTCCTCCGGTGTGCACTATACGGTTGATAAAAGATCGATGATGACACTATGGGATTAACATTTACATCCAACTATGCAGTGTGTAAATCGTTATGTCACCTATTTTCGCGATGTACTTTCGATTTCACATCGCGAAATCTTATTACCAAATATACTGAAAATATTTACTTTTTCAAGTAATTTAATATACCAGTCGTGACATTTTAATCAATATAAACTAATAATTGTTAAAAAAATACGGTATTTGAGAACTTTTCTTTTTTCGTCATTCGTGGTTTACAGTCCCTTTAATTTGACTTATTTTGGTACAGTTATTAATAATAAATAATTCACTATTTTGGACTTTTACCATGCGTTTTATCGTGCGAGTCAGTTAGGACCCCGTTTAACACATTTATCTTACCGTTTACCCTTCATTCTCCATTTTCAGTATTATACAACATCGACTTATTTACATCATTGACATTATTTAATGTTACTAACAAAATATGAACAGTTGATCACCTTATACGTTAAAATTATAATCATTTTTATGTTGCCTCGTTGAATTTGCAGATAACGGAATTAGATAAAAACTAAGAGGAACTTGCGAAATAGTGTCATGTTTTTGAAAACGAGAATAAGAAACTTCATTCATACTTAAACAAGGCTACAGATACGGTATTAAGTTAACAGTTATACTTTTACTTTAATATGCATGCATGTGTTGCTATGATGTGTTGAATCAATTTTATGCAACATAAATAGAGACAAATGTCGCAAAGAATGACAAAGATGTTGCGTTTGTTCCGTTGCTATTTATGATTGCAATAAGAGGAGGCGGGTACTCCTATATGGATACGCAACAAGTTTGTGAACACTCTTGATATCACATATGTCGTGAATCATGTTCCGAACACATGTTAAAATTGTATCTAGATTGTTGCCCCGAAGAAAATATGTAGTATAGCAGGACAACTGTCTTTAGAAAAACATGAACCTCGAGACGTACATGTAACAAGTGTTGCCCGATTCTCTTTACATTTCCTCAATTAATTATTTTGATGATTCTAAGTAGATTTCATAAACGGTTTGCTCAAATCAAGTAGGTTGACGGCCGTGTGGTGACGTGTCTGAGTCTTTATATAGAGTTCTTTTGCTGTCAAGTAATCACAGTGTTTGTCCAATTAACACTGCAAACAAAAGATCACCACACTTGCTGTAATGTCAAATTGTTCAGCTTTTATTAGAAAATATGTGTTAAACTGAACTGTATAATGTGTTCACATGGCCTTCAATCGTATATGGTAATGTTGAAATCTATAATAGATTGTTAACAATATAGTGACCACATTTATGCCCAATCATCTTTGAAATAGGGTAGTTTAAAACTAGGACACTATATATAATTTTATGAACCGATTTACTCTACAAGTCATTTAAAAACTGTTTTATATGACCTGTTCCGCGACAAACAATGTATAAATACACGCAGTTTATTGTATTCATATAATTTGTATTTTGTGATAGTTCAATACGAAGTTAAATGTGTTGAAGTGACATCAGTGCGACGTCATCTTACTTTACTATTAAATAAATGTAGGGCCACTATTCAATTTTTTCATAACTTGTATGTTTAATTGCATCTCTGATATCACTTTTGGTGATTTGTTATCAAATGACTCATATAGTCAAAATAAATAACCTATGTGCTCGCGTGTTGTATAATTCTTTATAATAACATTTTTTAATTTTTGCCACGTTGAATTTTCAGATGGAGATTTTGAAGAAAGACAAACAAGAACTCCAGACTAAGTATATTGATATGGAAAAGGAAAAGAAGGACCTTGATACAGACCTCAAAAGGACAAGAGACCAGGTATTTACAGTTAGACCTTGTTAACTAGCATATATATTTGTATATGATGTGTTGAGTCTTTTGAATATTATATTTGTTAAGATGAAAATTCGGAAGAATAACACACATCAAATCCATACAATATATACACCATATCGCACTTCAATTGCAACACTGTTATTATTCTTGTTTCTCAAAAACCACTAAAGATATCAAGTCCATATCTAAGTGTAATTGACGTGCTTTTCCACATAATTGAAATAATCTATCTTTCACCATCTGACTCATCTGCAGAACACAAATATATTTGATGAAGTATGTTATTGAAAAGCGTTGGTGTGTAATTAGACGATTGTATGTTGTTTTGGTCGTTAAAGCAGCCCTGTATTAAAACATCAGCCCGTACCGCACGTGCAACAAACACATTATTACAAAGGCACATAAAATATCGTTGCTCTGAACTCAAAATCACCACATCGAAATACATGTTTATGACGAGTTGTGAAGATACTACATGAAACCCAGTGAAACTATGAAAACATTTGCGTTCCCTTATTCCGGAATGGTTGAATATTCAAAACGTAATCATACTATATAATGGTTTTGTGATGTAGGGCCACTATTCAATTTTCATAACTTTTATATCTGCACAACACAAATTTATTTGATGAAATATGTTTTTGAAAAGCGTTGGTGTGTAATTAGACGAGTGTAGGTTGTTTTGGTCGTTAAAGCAGCCCTGTATTAAAACATAAGCTCGTACTGCACGTGCAACACACATATTATTGCAAATGCACATAAACAGATCGTTGCTCTGAACTCAAAATCAGCATATCGAAATACATGTTTATGACGAGATGCGAAGATATTACAGGAAAACCCGTGAACCCTACGAAAACATGTGCGTGTCCGTATTCCGGAATGGTTGAACATTCCAAAAGTTATTATAAGAAATTCTGGTTTCGTGATGATATTTATATTTCCACCTGTCATCAGAACTGTGAGTTGCTTCGCAAACCAGGACGAATACTTAATAAATGCAAGTTCAAATGTAACTGTTCAATTTGTTTTTTTTTTCTTAATGTAAATAGAATGATTCATTATATTATTATTCATTTTAGAGTGATACTCTTCGTTAAATAATAATTCATCCAATTGTCGATGNAATCTTTTTTTTTTGCCTTATTAAATTTTCAGATGACGGAATTAGATAAAAACAAAGAAGAACTTGCGAAAAAGTGTAATGTTATTGAAACCGAGAATATGGAACTTCATGCAACCTTAAACAGGGTATTTACAGTTTTATTTTTACTTAAATATGCATGCATGTGTTGATATGATGTGTTGAATCAGTTGTATATAACATAAATAGAGACACATGTCGGGAAGAATGACAAAGGTGTTGCTCCGTTGCAACTTATGATCGCAATAAGAGGAGGCGGGTATTCCTATATTGATACGCAACAGGTTTGTGAACACTTTAGAACTCCCTTATGTCGTGTATCGTGTTCCGAACATATGTTGAAATGGTATATAAATGTTTGCCCCGAAGTAAGTATGTAGTGTTGCATGACAACTTTCTTTTGAAAAAACATAAACCTAAAGACGTACATGTATCCGGATATACGGTCACGTGATGCAGTGTTTACGTCGAAAATTTAGCTGATAAAAAATAATACTTATTTGATACCTGTGTGGGTTAGAAACTTTAAAATTGCACCAAGGTGTTCTGTGGATATATGAACTTGTGTACACTGTGCTGGAAATCGGATAAAATAGTGTATATAAATGGTTTTTCGTGATTTTTCTGTGCCCGTGAAGAACAGGTTTAGCGCCATGGCTGAGCGGGAAAACAAGCGGACAAATGGCGTTAGCAACCAAAACATAACCAGGCAAGCCTTTATGCAAAGTTCTTTAGATGAAAACTTCTCCATATGTTTGATGAGCAAAGATTTATTCGGAGCGATCAAGTTGATTGTAATCAAAACAAACTTAGTCTGCAAAATTCAATGGTGGCCGTGAATGATAAAATCAATCAGTTGGTATCAACAACAAATTCTCATTCGGATTTTTTGAAAACTCTGGCTTACAAATCAATTGGCATTGAAGCAAGATCGAGGCGAAATAATCTTATATTGCGAGACTTTGTTGAAAATTATGGTGATATTGCAATCAGCTTATTGTCGACTACCTACGGAACAACCTAGATATTGACTCTCGCCAGATATACATCACTAGAGCTCACCGACTCGCACGTATGAACAATGCAAACACAAACAGACCAATTATCGTAAATGTTCGGAATTACGGTACTGTTGAACTGATTATGGGCAATGTGTGGCGATTGCGCAATACTTGTTTGTCAATTTATTATGACTTTCCACGTGAAATTCAAGAAGCCCGAGGTCGTTTGTGGCCAAAATACAAAACTCTAAAACAACATAATCCTAGGTCGAAAGTTCACATCGTGTACCCAGCAAAACTAATACAAGACGGAACTGGTATACAGGAAGAAATGCCAGAATGGGGAAAATATATCGGGACAAACTGGTTGGCAAAAGTGAACAATATTGGAGCAATTAAACTACCGCAGTTTGGTTGTAACGGTGGCTCAAGACCTGAACTGACGACTTATCAGCAACAGCAACAACGTAAAGGTCACAATCAGGGTGCCATCACCAACAGGCGAACCCTGCCATGCCCAGTACACATGAGGGGTGAAGGCATCTACCCTCAAACACAACAGCACGTCGACACGACGGTACTGCAATTTACTCTCTCGCAAAACCCCGTGCTGAGTGCACATGAAGTAACGCAAAAGCCACCCTCCATTATCAACGGTCTGCCATCACAAAAGTCTGAATATTTTACAGTTGAACAAAGTACATGCTTAACCACGGCTACTCTGATAATGAATAATGAACAGCCTAAATGCACACCTATAACCAACCCAAGCGAAGAAACGTTGATCAAGTCAGTTGCGTGCGATGCGAACAACCCAAACATAAACTTGCTGGCGAAAACACCTGCACGACGACGTCCACGTGATCCACGTTCATTGACATTGACAAGAGCCGAAAAAAGTTCACAGTCTGCAAAGCCTTACACTCGTCAAGGTAGAAAAAGCCGTGAATGTTCTCAAAATAGAAAACGGTTTCTACAATAAACAATGATCCAGTGTGTAATTTAACAACGTATGAAGGCGAGGTTGGCGTTGGCAGTGCACAAGGTCAGCCGAGCAGTTTCATTAAGTAGGACGGCGCTGAGAAGGCCAAACTGCGCTGCGCGTTATTGAACATTCAGGGACTTTCTATGCGCAGATTGAACAAACTTAAATCACATGAAATTGTTAGTATTTTTCTATGTCACAATGTTATTCTGTTGACTGAGACATGGGCACATGAGTTAACGGACCTTAATTTTGAGGGATTTGAGCATTACGAGCTTAACAGACCTGAAAACTTGAAAACTAGTTAACGAGCGTCAGGGGGTATTTTTGTTTATATACGAAATAAATGTGTCAGTCAAAATACTTTATTTTTCAGTCACAAGATGATATTATTTGTGTTAAACTTGAGGCGTCAAGGGTTAGTCTAAACAATGATTTATATATATGTCTTTGTTATGCTGTACCGGAGTGAAGTTCTCGGCAAGATTTACTCGATTGTCACACATTTGACCGATTATTAGGGTTTATTATTGATATTGACTCCAAAACCGATAGCGGTTTAAATGTAATTGTTTGTGGCGACATGAATGCGCACACATCCGATCTGTCAGATTTTGTTCAAAATGACAACTAAAAAAATATTGATTTTCTACCTGATGATAATATTTTTGCTGAATGCACGGTACGCTGTTCTCTAGTCAATGGGCGTTTAAATAGTAACGGAGTGTATTTATTAGATTTGTGTATTTTGAACGGGAGAGTAAATGGGAATATGGAGGGTAAATATACCTTAATTGGAAGAACTGGCTCGAGTGTTGTTTACTATGTATTAGCTGCCCCAAATTTATTTCAATATATTTATACATTGTGTGTGCATGCACCGAGTATTTTATCTGATCATTGTTTAATTGATTTCTCTTTTCCTTTTAACGGTAAAAATACACATGGCAAAACGCATACTACTTCAACGCATCAAGCGCATGCATATGCTTGGAACAGTGAAAATAAAACGTCTTATACTGAAATGTTAAACTCAGAAATATTTATTGATAAACTGAATGTGTGGGTGGACAGTGTAAATAATTGTTGCACTGCAAATGATATTGATGTATGCATAACGCATTTTGGCGATTATTTTTATGACGTTCTCTCCCCTTTATTTAAACGGAAACATAGGTCTCAGGGTCAGGAACATTTCCCTTCAATGATTAATAAAAGTTGGTTTAATGCCGAGTGTGCAGAGAGGAGAACTTATGTTTACAGACACTTGAATATTTTTAGAAACAATGAAACCGAATAAAACAAACGTAAATTTAGTGATGCAAGAACGCAATTTAAAACATGTATAAGAAAATCAAAATTTGAATACGATCACACTGAAACTAAAAAAATATAAGATGCAAGATTTAAACATGCAAAACCTTATTGGAAAATGCTTAAAAATGTAGTAGGCTTGAATAAATCGAATATTACACTAGACACGTTTTAACAGTATTTTGTTAGCATTAACAATCCCGACAGCACATTTTTTACCCCCGATGAAGATGTTCTGCACTTTATTGAGCGCTATGAAAATAATGAATTTAAAATAATGTTCGAAGAATTAAATTTGCTTATATCAATGAAAGAAATTATAAAAGCTTTAAAGAAACTCATCCTGGTTAAAGCTCAGGTCCTGATTTGTATTTAAATGCATTTTTTATTCACGGAAAAGACGTTCTTACGCCGTACTTAAATACATTTTTTAATAAAGTTTATATATTGGGGTGTTTTTCATCTTCATGGTATGAGAGTAACGTTATACCATTACATAAAAAGGGAAGTGTAAACGAAGTCAATTATTGCAGAGGTATTACTCTTCTTAGTACTTTTGGAAAACCTTTTTACGAAAATTCTCAGTAACGGATTAACTGGCTGGGCCGAACGATATTATGTATACATTGAAGCGAAGGCTGGGTTTCGGTAGGAAATAAGTACCGTCGATAATTTATTTGTATTGCACGTCTTATTAACGCATGTAATTAATGAAGGTAAACAATTATATTGTGCCTTTATAGATTTTACTAAGGCCTTCGATTATATTGCTAGAGATAATCTATGATATTAATTAATTAAATTGGGTATACGTAGAAATATCCTCAATGTAATAAAATCAATGTATGACTCCATAAAATCAAAAGTTAAACATGGCAAAACGTTGAGCGACAGCTTTGGATGTATACTTTGTGTACGGCAGGGTGAGTTTTTATCGCCATTTTTGTTTTTATTGTATTTTAACGATTTTGAAGCTGAATTTTACATGAAAGGCATCAATGGTATCGACGTTAACTCTTTTTAAATGTTTCTCTTATTGTAAGTCGATGATATCATATGTTTTGCTTATACCGCTGAAGAATTACAAAACGGCTTGGATTTATTATACGATTACTGTCACAAATGGAAACTTGCGGTTAATACCGAAAAGTCTAAAATTATGATTTTTTGTAAAGGTGGTCGCCCCTTTACAAATATATTTAATTATGCTAAACAAACCATAGAAATTGTTAACACGTTCAACTATCTTGGTATTGTATTCACAACTGGTGGTTCATTTAGTGACGCAGAAAACACTCTCGCTGGACAGGCTCTAAAAGCTATCTTTAAACTGAAAAGATATTTGTACAAATTTACAGACATTCCAATTAGTCAAAAACTATGTCTTTTTGATAAACTCATAACACCAATTCTTAACTACGGAAGTGAAGTGTGGGGTTTTGTCAACGGTTTATCAATTTAAAGGGTTCATTTGCAATATTGTAAGCAAATACTTGGTGTCAAAAGATGCACTCGAAACGATTTCGTATATGGTGAATTTGGCCGTGTAAATAATCAATGCAGGAGATATATTAATATAATTAAATACTGGATAAAACTTTTGAGAACATCAGATAATAAACTTAGCAAAAAAGTATATTTGACTATATTAAATGATAGAATTGAGCATACTAACAAGAACAATTGGTGCACATTATTAAGAGATCTAATAAGTAATTAGGGATTTTATGATGATTGGCTTTTTCAAGATGTTCAACATGAAAATATGTTCGTATCAGTCGTAAGGAAAGGTTGAGCGACACGTTTTTGCAGAATTGGAATGAGCAACTTCATACTTCTTCTTGGGCAATTTTTTATAAACATATCGCCGTTTTTCAATTTCAACCGTACCTGAATATATGTCATGTAAAAATGTTTTGAGCAATTTCATCAAAATTACATATGTCATCACAAAGATTAAATATCGAGACAGGAAGATGGGCTAGACATACACCCATTCCATTAGATCGAAGAAAGTGTACTGTTTGTAATAAACTCGAAGATGAGTTTCATTTTATTCTTTAATGTACAATATTTACTGAACTGAGATCAAAATATATGCTATTGTATTACAGACAACGACCAAACATGTACAGATTTATCGAGCTAATAACATCAAATAATGAACTATTTATAAAAAAAAAAAAATCTGTTATATTTATCACTCGCATACTACCTTTGTATCATCGATTTGATTCTGAGTTGTTTTGTACCGCATATATATTGTTGTAACTTTAATTGCATTTATTATGTGCTGCACATTTATTGTTGGGATAGTACTGCATATGTACCGTGTTTTTCTGTCTTTGCGTTAAACGGTCGCCTTTAATGTACTGTCAAAACTGTATTTGAATGTATTTAATCAATTGCTATTAGTATCTTTTAAATGAAGGTTATATTATAGTATCGTGTCTGTTGCTAGAGGTGTTCTTCGACACTAGGGCTGCATTTTAAGAATGTGTATGCATTGAATTACAACTATTATGTCATACCGTTGAATACCGTTCTTATAACTGCTATATTTGTATAGAGCATATAACAGGACTTTTTGACCATATACATTTTTGATTTCGTAGATGGTCTGTTTAAGGTTTATGAAATGCGTGTTATTAATATCAACGCAACCAGTTTAAACATTTTGTTTTTCGTGTTTGTTTAACTACAGAAACCGTGTCATACTATCAGTTTAATAAAATAATATATTGTTCTATGAGCAGAGCCTTTGAGCTGCCTATATTTTCGTTTCGAATAGGTAGCAAGCAAGGGCTTATTCTAATGAAATTGATACAAGCGTGAAAATGATCATAATTGATATTTTGTTAAATACAGCTACCTGTAAGATAGCTTAATATACGAAAAATTGCATAAACGGTCTAGATTGTTTTGAACAACATGAATAGGTACAAAAGATAAATCTAATAAAGTGCAATCATTGTCGGTGGATCCAAAATGTTAAGCAACATGTGAAATAGGATTTATAGAACAATTTCTGATATCAAATCTATGGCTATTCATTCTGCGGGAACCATTCTGATTAGTTTTTCCGACGTATTGTTTACAACACTTTTTACATGTAATAAGATCACTGTCCACTATGGTTGCTGGGCAGAAAGTTGTTGGTAGTCAAAGACCAGAAGGGGTTCAACCTGTTATGGCATTTTTAAGAGAAGGTACAGAGGTTTTCTTACCGAATGCATTGAAATTTGAGGTATTCAAAGCAGCGAGCTAATGAGTAAATTTACAAGAGTGGGACAAAAATCACAAATGGCTATGAATAAGCAAAAGGCGATTGTTCGTGTAAACCGTCCAAGGGTATTGTCTGTGAAGAGTCCGAGAGGATTAGTTAAGGGAAACACCANATTCACCTTGAAAATTATTAAGTTTTGTTTGACAAATTAGATGTGCTATGATGTGGTGTGTCTTGTATGCTTAACATTTTTCAAACATGTAAATGTGTTTCGTTCTGTAGGGCTCCAAATAGAATGCACACAGTAGTGTTTTAGACTGGATATCATGTGCTAGGTATTCAGTGTAACCTCTTGCTGTGTCCCAACTTGCAATGCCTTTTACTATGTGTGGCACTGACTACAGATAAACTTATGTTGCTCTGTATTGTGTGGAATTAGCATTATGGTAATGCTTCATCTGTGAAAAAGTCCTAAATATGAAATGGAAAGAAGCTTTTGAAAATCTCCTTTCTTTTGTGGCTATAAACAAATATTTTACATTATTAAATATATTTAATATTTCACAGGAAAATTGACAGTTGCACAAATTTACTTTGTCCGACTGTTTTTCTATCCACAAGAGTCCGTGTTCGAAATAGTAAAAATGCAAACAAAAATCTAGCTAGGCTTTT
The DNA here is from genome assembly GCA_007657795.1 of Dreissena rostriformis. Taxonomy (NCBI): domain Eukaryota; kingdom Metazoa; phylum Mollusca; class Bivalvia; order Myida; family Dreissenidae; genus Dreissena; species Dreissena rostriformis. The sequence continues at coordinate 8,873 of VMBQ01007586.1, read as the reverse complement.
AAGCCGAAACCTTTTTTTACATCTTCAAAGTAATTGCTGGGGTTAAATTGACATTGGACAATATTACTTTCTTCGTCGGAAAATCGAGCAGACTATGCCGATTTGACATTTTGTTTGTTGTTGAACAACAAAATGCATGTGACGTCACGTTCATGTCAAAAAAAAAATGGAAACATCAGCGACTTGTACTGTTGTACCAAATAATCAATATCTAGATTTCGATTCTGAATGTGACCTCAATGTAGTCAAAGTCACACATAGTGTTATCCCTATTTGTACATGTCTGTTGATAAATATAAATATATGCATTATTAATCAGTCTCTTCCTATGGGTTTTATCTAATAATCAGAATGCACACTTGTCCTGAAAGCTTCCTAAAATTGGAAGCACTGTTTAGTCACTTGTAATGTGTTCTCTTATTTGGTTTGTGTGGATTACGAAATTGTTTTGTAGATGCACTTCTGTTTGGAGCCCTATGGTGATGCATGCTTTATTTCTGTGCATTCATTTGGTTTGCTAAAGGTCTTGACCTTTAGACTTATTTTTCTTTCAAATAATGAATAATTGTAAAATTTATTTGAAAAAAAAAAGATCTGTAATTAGAATTGTATTGCATTTACACATATAAGGATATACTAGAGATAAAGTATTTTAGATATAAAATATAATAATTTCAAGATATTGACAGATGGAGTATAGCTTCAAGTAAAACAAAACTACTACAGCAACTTTTTTTTGCAACATGCATGGGGCTTTGAGTTCACGTTTCAGCAATATACTGACTAATCGAACTGTTTGTTTTTTATCAAAAAGGAAAGGATGCAAACAGCAGTGATTTGTGGTGCCAGCTTTCATTCGTCTTCATTGGTTACCATATAAACACCATTTCCGTGGAGCTTGTGAGTTGTTGCTAGAACCCAGCCGATGTCTTTGTGAAGCAGTTTGGATTCCATTCACTTGCCATTGTACACCTCTCTGTCCTTACTTAATGACCATTTATTGCTGACTTTAATATTGTAAACTATTCAACATAGTCTCTATTTTATTAAAATCAATTATTTAAAGACATATATATTTGACTTGTGTGTGGTGTTGAATGAATGTGTATTTATTGCAAAGAGAACAATGGCTTGCTAAGAGAAAAATGGCTTGTTTGGTTATCCATGCTGTAATAAATGATTTCGTTAAAATTTGGTATTGATTTGTAAAAACCCCGGTGTTGAAATCTTAGTTATTTAATTCCTCTACATTTTACTGTACTGTAATAGTACCTGACAATCAACAGAAAATACTGAGTGTAATACACTGCTTTGATATTAACAAGGACATTTACTTTTGAAAGAACACATAGCAGTCATTAGGTATGGAAACAGGAATCGTGCGACTATAGAAATTATAATAATAAGGAATATATTATTGTTTGTTAAATACTTGTTTACCTGAAAGATTTACCTTGAGTACATTATTCAAGAAATGTTGCCATAATTAGCTTGTTTCGTTAGCTATGTTGTTCATTATTTAACTTAAATAAAATTGCTTAGGTATTTTGAATTATCAATGGAAATTGCATCAGTGTTTAAAGTGTACTTATTCAAACACGATATACTATAAATTATGTTAAAGTGTTCATATGCATGCAAGTAGTGAAACACATTTAATTTCTGGCATTTAATCTCAATAATATATGAGCTGTGCTAAAAATATCGTTATATTCTGAAGACCTTCATTTTCATTAATCATTGCCTGAATTTGCACATGTTTGTGAGTTTATCGTTTAAGTTTTGTCTTGTGTTGTTGACTGATGAATTTTCGATATCTTTCGTTTTTCAATTCTGTGTTCATCTTATTAACACTTAACAGTATATTATTTTTAGGATAACCTATAGTGTCGTTAACAAAAAGATGTTTTGAAACTGTTGCATCATACAATTTACAAATGTTTTTTTTTTCCTTTCGGAACAATTGATGTTTTTTGAAGTTATAATGACCAAAGGTAGAAATTATTTCATGAAGGTGTATGGAAGTTTTATGTCCCACAGTCTATACTGGGGGACATATTGTTTTTTGGCCCTGTCTGTTTGTTGGTTTGTTGGTTTGCACAAACTTTTACATTGGCCATAACGTTTGCAATATTGAAGATAGCAACTTGATATTTGGCAAGCATGTGTATCTCATGGAGCTGCACATTTTGAGTGGTGAAAGGTCAAGGTCATCTTTCAAGGTCAAATATATGGGTCAAAATCACTCAAAATGGGACATAGTGTTTGACAAACACATCACTTGTTTAGTTTAATTTTCAAATATTTTTGTGTAATCTTTTGGCTGTAATAAGTATTGGAAAGTCTTGAAATATGTCTCAATTAATTCTAAAAGTTAAAATACAAACATTAGAACATCTGTTCATGCTAAAAACTTGTTGCTATTTGATATAAGTTAAGCAGTGTAAAAACAACATACTGGCATATTATTTATTCAATGTACACATGTATCAATATTTTACCAAGAATAAAATAGCTTATGTAACCATTTGTGTTATCTTAATACTTTTTTTGGCAATTGTATGTAATACGTACATGCTGTTCATAACATATATTATCCATTATTTCTTCTGTTTTTTTTTTGCTCTGTATTCAAATCGGTTTTGATAGTAATTTATTGTTAAAATTTAAATGTAGTGCAGGGTTAAGTGTTATGTAATAATAAAATTTCTTATTGCAAATAAATGTAGATATGTAACTGTTAACATGACTTTTTTGAAGTATGGGTAAGTAAATGCTCGCAAACAAAGCTTAAGAGGGGATATATTTGAGTCACACTTTCAATTGGTTTTAGGCGGGTCAGTCCACTGTCGCAAATGGCGACAATTTATCAAAAGTGGCGACAAATTTTTCAAAGTGGAGATTTTTATTACTGACACCTTAATTGCAGATTATGCTAATCTGAATAACAAGAAATCTCGTTTGGTACAAATTAAGTCATCAGATTGCGTTCAATTAAGCACCAAGGGCATTGTTTGTTATCAGATTACTTATTAGCCTTTTGTTTACAATGCGAGTGGCATACTGTGAAGGATTATCTCTGACATCGCAGCATCTATTAGATGTGCAAGACACTTCCTGCCCAATGATTGCACATTCCTGTATTATTTGCTGTTGCACATAGCTGACAAAAACGATGCCAATGTCTTTGTCACGTATATGGCAAAGCTTTAGTTTTCCTTGTATGGAAAACAGAATTTAGTTGGCATAGTGGGTATGGTGTCCACATAGCGATCGGAAGATCATGGGTTCGTTCCCCACTTTAAATCACCCTCAAAGATACCAAGTACTGGTTCCATTCAAAAAAACCGGCTTGAGAGCGTTTCAATACGCCATAGGCTTTCGATTCAATCAAGCTTAAATAAATAGGTTTAAACTAAAATAGATGTTATTATTGTCAACCAATAGATAGTAAACACGCACAAGATAGCAACATAATGTAAATATTTATTTCTATCACTAACCAAACTAATGTGGTTAAAGTATGTACAATAATTGTGAGTTACACAAATAATTTCACATACACAAGATAGCAAAATAATGTAAATACATGTATTTGTTTCTATCGATAACCAAAACTAATGCAGTTAATGTAGTTAAAATATGTACAATGATTGTGAGTTACACAAATGATTTCTTATAAAAGAAAAATATCAAAATATCCACAACGAAAATAGAACAAAAGTAAAACTGTTCTGTAAGGATGAGTACCCCCACCTTCTCTTGACATTAAAAGGTGTGATAATAATGTAAATGAAATTCTATGTTAAAAAAGGCACGTACATTTTTCGCTTTTAATGTAGGATGATAAAAAATATTGATGCACAACATAAGAAACAATGTTACCATGTTTTAATGTTTTAAGACCACTTATATTCTACAGACAGACAGACATTCACAGTGATTTCAGTATACCAACTCTACTTTGTAGGGGTACTATGTATATAAGTATAAAATAGAAGAAATTAATGTGTTTTAACATTGTGCTGATGTTGGTTGTAATGTTATGATAAGTGGCGGTGATGATGATGCTGATTATGACGATGTTGGGAATGCTTGTGGTGATTATTATAATAAGATGATGGTGTTGGTGAGATAAATGATTTAATGAAGTCAATGATGGTGCTTGCACCTGTGGTATGCGCCGAATTGAAGTATGGACAATGATATTGGAATGTTCCAAAACTACCAGAGCTTACATAGACAAAATAGAAATGAAACTATCTGTACGCAATTCTATTGCACGCAACTAGGTACAACATTTAATAAAGTGATGAATGAAAAATGAAGTGTTTGAATCAAAATGAAATGTATCAAAATGAAATTAGTTAACAACGACTGAAAATGGCTGTCAATTCACAAAGTCTTTCAACCCTGCAATACACCACACAAACATATCACTTAATTTGACAGAAATAATTGATTTTTTTCTTGTCTCGCCACATCGAAAACGTTGCTACTAGACAAAAACGTAATCTTATGTACTAACAAATAGAAAAAAGGCAAATATGTTTTTTTCCTAATAGTTTAAACCAATTTATTTATCTAACAGCCAGTGCTCTTTGATAATGCAGTTTATGTGATACAACACCATCTTAAAATTGAATAAATGATGAATGTTAATTCTAAAAGACTCAAAAACCATATCAGTATCCTTTTTTAAACACGGGTATATAAAACCATTCTAGCCATTTAAATTAAAACTTTGTTCAACAATTTTGAAATTAGAAAATATCAGGGTTGATTCATCTAATGATGGGCTCACTGGGGAGCGCTTTTTTCCACGTCTAAAATCTTTAAATGAGCATTTTGGAAAACTGAAAATTTTACACAGAAAAGTCGGAAATAGAAAGTTGCTCCATATCAGCCAATCTAGTAATGCTGTTAAGCACAATGCTTGTTTACTGATGTAGGCAAAAAAGCACTTCCTGTCCACCGTAAAGTTATAGGACTACGCAAAGTTGTTCATTTATTACAAACATTGTTTACTTTTTCATGTTCAAGTATTCTGTATCTAGAACTTTAAATAGTATGGAAGATTAAGGATAACAATAATGGAAAACTTATTATTTTTAAAGCATTATGATTTTGTGTACAAGAAAATGTGTAATTCTGATCTCATTACCACATGTTCTGTAAGAGTATTTTGGGTAATTGTACACCCATAGTTAGTTAAAACGTATTTATTGCATCAAATATGCATGGGATTGGATTACAAGTTTTTGCAACATTATCTGAATCCTCTCCCAGATAATTATATAACATAATTTACCAAAATACATTATTAATAGTTCAACAACATAATCAGTTAGTATAACATAATTATACACAGATAAATAAACATGAAAGTAGGTTAACAATTGTAAAGTTATTAAGAATAGTTATCTCCCATTGTATGCATGTTATTGACAATTTTATACAAAATTTAAAACCTTTTTGAGCCTGCTATGAATGTCTGTACTGTTCTGAATACCATTTCATTAAAATCCAAAGACATGTTGGGTTCACCACATAGCAACAATTTAACATTAAGGTTATGGTTCAATTTGCTTATAGTTAGTCCTCTTATGTGTGCGAAGTTTAAACATTCAAAAAAGTAATGCCGCGCATTTTCACAAGGAGCTCCGCAAGAACAAGATTGATCAACGATTAGATTTGATCTATAAAGATCGTAGTTTAAACTACTACACATATTTCTAAGTCTTGTGTGATCAATGTTTACTTTTCTTTTGCCTATATTATAGTATTTTGGGCACACAGATGGCTGTGGGGTTATCGCTGATCTGAAAGAAGATGTACACCCATGAATCAACCCATGCGAAAGACAAACTAATCTTACAGGACATGAGGTCTGATTACTTTTAAAATTTACCAGACCTCACCAGATTTTACCGGACCTTGTTCTACTTTAACCAAACAAGAGAAAATACCTTTCATAAGAATTGCCCTTTGAGTTTGTTGCATCATCAGCACAGATACAAAGTAGCAAGTTCGACTGGTTGGTAAAATCCTTTTTATGTTTATCATTAAACAATCTATCGAAGAAAAAAATAAACATTTTCTTTTTTTCATATTCCTAGTTTCGTTTTCATTTCAACCATAACTAAAGTTTAACATATTTATTTTTTTCTTCCGGACACGAGGACCGCCATTTTGGGAATAATATCGGACCTCAGCAAATTTTATCGAAAATGTCCGAGTTCCGACGTCTTCGCATGGATTGCCTGAATATTGAATGTTAAAAACAACATACATATATGCAAAATAAGTTTATAAAACTATTAAAACTCTGCATTTACTACAATGAAACAGTATTAATATAAAATCAATCTAAAAATATCAATATATTATGCAATATAAACACGCTGAAACACATGAGTGTACAACATTTTTTTACAAATTATTAAGTAAAAATGTTGCTTTCCTTTTTATATTAACAAAAATAGACTACTGTTAAACAAGCCGGCCAACAAAAATTCAAAGTGCATATAGAATTATCCATATGGCAGGAAAACAAGCACATTCTAGTCATCTAGATCATATTAGAGTTGTTGAGGACTATGCGAAGTGTACAACAAATTTACACAAGATATTTAAGTAAAAATGTTACTTTCCTTTTTGAATTAACAAAAATGGACTATTATTAACCAAGCCGGCCAACAAAAAATCAAAGTGCCTATAGAGTTATTCATATGGCAGGAAAACAAGCACACTCTTGCCTCTATATGATATTGGAGTTGTTGAGTACAATGCGGTCTCTGAAAGCGGTGTTCCTGTCTGGTTCCTCGTGGATCACAGGCGGCAGGGGACCGGCAATGGAGCGGGGTGTGTGACGAGATCCGGTGTAGAAGGAGGCGTTTGAACGGTCTGGAGTCTCATTGGCGTACTGGAAAGAGAAATATGTCATCTATGGTATCATACCAGTAAAATAAAATTCTGTTACTATGGAAGGTAAAAGTAAAGTAAGACATGCAGATATACCGTATTTTACCACGTATAACGCGCAACCATGTATAAGCAGCAAAAATAGAGTTGTATAACACCAATTAACTTTTTTAATTGAAACTTGGAGGTTAAAAAACTGCCCCCTTAACATGGTTTTGTTCGGTATGTTCAGTCATTGAAAAAGCAGTTTGTTCCAGGAATCCCAAATCTTGTATTTATGCTTGCAAGCAAGAGTGTTACAAGACTGCCGACTCAGGCCTTTTTCTTAATTAGAAAAGTGTCTAGCTGCAATATGTAAGTTTGTGTTATGAAATTTGTTTAGGCCAAAAAAAAAATNTTTTTTTTTTTGGCCTTACTTTAGTATTAAAAAACCATATATACCAGTAGATTTGCTATTAATTTTTATTTAAGAAGACATAAACTTATTTTAATTCAAAACAAATACACTTAAGAATAATTCAAGAAAGCAACCTGCAAAATATTAAACCTCTAGACCTTACAGCTTTAGAAAAGATTTTTACAGTTTTCACTTTATACCCATAAGGAAACAAGTGACCCCTAGGGTGGGGCGAATTCTGACCCCAGGGGCATGATTTGAACATACTTAAAAGTGGACCACCATATGATGTAACAAGCTAAAAACTATACTCAGTAACTTTTGGTTTCAGAGGAAAAGATTTTTAAAGTTTTCACTAACACCCTGGGTTGGGACAATTTTGACCCCATGGGCATGATTGGAAGAGACTTAGTAGAGGACAACTATACAATCACGGTGCCTATACCACGTGACTTTTTAGGATATGTGTGGGGAGAAAACTATCAACAAAAGCGCGACTCAGGTAACATTTTCAATGATTTCTTTTTAAATATTTTACCATTTTTAATGGGATAAAGAGGGGAGCCCGTTAATTCGTGAGAGTTTTCTATAGGTATCATGATTTTTTTTAAACAAATAAGTACTAAATTAAGCACTCCCCTCTTTATCCCATTAAAAATGGTGAAAAATTTAAAAAGACATCCTTGAAAATGTTACCTGAGTCGCGCTTTTGTTGATAGTTTTCTCCCCACACAGATCCTAACAAGAGATGTGTTTGTCAGAAACACAATGCCCCTTAATGCGCCGCTTTGATTATTATTTTTTTGACCTTTGACCTTGAAGGACGACCTTGACCTTTCAGCACTCAAAATATGCAGCTCCATGAGATACACATGCATGCCAAATATGAAGTTGCTATCTTCAATATTGCAAAAGTTATGACAAAACTTTAATATTGGTTAAAATTTTGGACAGACAAAATGACAGACAGACAGACAGGCCAAAAACAATATACCCCCTTTTTTTAAAGGGGGCATAAAAAGTCACGTGGTATAGGCACCGTGAAAATGTTAAACCCCTGACCTTTTAGTTTCAGAAAACTAGATTTTTAAAGTTATAATTTTTGAAATTCATAATTAGCTTCGTTGACCTACATATGAAGTGGATTGGAACCATATGAACAAATTTGAAAAATGGTCACCCAAGTATCATTCCTGTTAATATTTGCAGAGGGGTTTAGGAGGAGATGTCGTTTTAATTAAAAGTTGACAGATGACTGACACCTGATAATGCAAGATGCACATGAAAAAAAAAGGTTTTCCAAAAAGCTTATACCCTGTGCATTCAACAGGTGAGCTGAAAACAACAATTTATTTTCCCTAAATTGACTGCGTGCGAATTTAAGACCGCGCGAATATGCCCAAATTTGAAATTGTGCATATCTGTAACCCGCAAATTCAAGTGATTCCACAGTATTATAATCCCAGCAGCCTGTGTTACGGTAATGAAAACAATGTTGACATAAGCTAATAAGTTAAAACAAGAGGGCCATGATGGCCCTGAATCGCTCACC
>VMBQ01007585.1:0-42825 GCA_007657795.1 Dreissena rostriformis | reverse complement strand
AAATGGAGAGTAGCGGAATGGGTCGAACGTGGGTATCCGACGATGCAAGTCAACATGATTTCAGGGTTTATTAATGGAGCAACAAGTAAAAATGCGACATATTACAGTTGAAATAACTACCTGCATGCGTCGTTTCTTTTCTAAACATATACTTAAATCGATCGAATTTATTGTTTTCGGGACAAAACAAACCTTTACCTCCCAGTTTAAATGATTCTCTTGGTTAATCTTGTGATAGTATTTGTTACACTGTTCGTAAGTGATGGTGTATTGGATGTACACCCTCGGTACCTTTAAACCATTACAATTATATCTCACCGACTACCTTTTCCTTGTAGTGTTTAATAGATACTCATATATAAACGTATTCTAGCGTTTATATAACATATAGTCCCTTTTTTCTGCTTTTAAATTTATTAGAAAACCAGCTTTCCGTATTTTTATTTTCATTCACTTGATTACGAAATATATGACGTACATCATGTGACGTCATTACTGTGACGAAACCTACTAGTTTAACCCCAAAATATTTAACATATTTTTAAAGCAGTTCCATTTAAATAGGACGTGTTTGTGTGTTTAGCACTTCAGGGTGGATTATTAAAATAAAATGTGAATAAACGTGTTGGAATATAGGGCTGAAAAAAACCGGTGAGTTTGCATTGTCGAGTTCTTTAATATTGTAGAATGTACTCGTATAATGCGATGTTTTTAATTCAGTGTTTTTGTTGAACAACAATTGACGGATTGGGAACAGTGTCAGTGACTTAAAAGAGTGTTAAATCTTGTAATTACGGTGCGTTGTTCTTTTACTTTTCATTGGAAATTGACGTAGAATTTAGAATGATAATTTCTTGGATGAATAGGTCGTTCCTTTGTTATTTGATCAAAGAATGTATAGCCACAAAACATTGCCTGCTTACACCAACTGTTTTAAAATGGAAAAGGAGGATCACGATGGAAGGAAACACAACTATACGAAATTAAATATGGTGTTTTTAATCCATGCACCAATTTTGGTGAGTAGAACTGTTCGGAACAAGAGCCAGTAGAGGTTTGACTTTTATAAATTATACAGTCTATGCCAGTTAGTAAAAGGTATGTTAATAGAAGAGTTGTTTATCGACAAAAATTAACAATATCGGCGAGGATAAATGCTGCATCATGACTGCCGAATGTGAACACATTTTGTAACTTGAAAATAATTTTGATACTAGAACGCAAAGTAAGATTCAGTTAATTCAATCTGTTTTTGGCTATTGCTTTTAACAATTCAACGGTATTTTTTAATAATGTAGGATAAATATATTGCAATGTTAATGTCTGTGTGCCATAACATGACTTATCAAGTAGCTTATCGAATAGACGCATTTTTATTTACGTTGAGATATGTATTAAAATTACCTGTGGTGAATGGATAATACACCCCGTGCACGTGACCGCTCTTATCCAATCGGATTATGGCATTTTTGTAGGAGGTTAAATATATGTGTGTTCTTTATCACATATAACATTTGTCATTTGCCTCAAATAAAAGACTATCATATAGAAACACGAACTTCTCTCCTCATAATGTGTATGGAGTTTCATTAATGTTCTATTGAAATAAGCAAAACTATTAAACAATGAAACTCAAACAAATATTATCAGGCGAGCATCTCTGTACGTCTTAAATATTGAATCAGTATATTAACATATGCATGTTGTATAAATATCCATGGTCAAAGAGGGAGCTTTTATCGCATACACTGAACACCAAATACTACGTACTGATTCTAACACTATAAACAATGATAACATAATGTATGTTAATAGTAGCAATTGCACCCTGTATCGAAGATTTTCAAATTCGCCTAAATACAATATAACAACAAGATACTATTTTCTAGTAGAACTAATAGAACTAGTAGAACTAAGCTTTATTGGTTTCGGAACCCTGACCCATACATAAATGACAACAGGAAAAACCACACGCTTAAATACACCGAACATTAACAGATATGTATTGAAACGGTTACCATAAACGCATGATCGTGAATCATAAACATACATAAGGAGTCAACGTCTTGAAATGGTCAGTTTACACGCATAACACGTGATGATTATAGTAAATAAATTGTAGAAAAATATATGTCACCTGAGTTGAAGAATCTTTACCCTGCTCAGCATATCCACGTGACCTGCGGAATATTGCTCGATAACGTCTTTTACGTCGTATGGACGTAATGCCTCCCTGAATTTCTTTCGCGCCGCAAAATACTTTATTTTACGTAGAGAACGAATTACTCTCTTGTCGACAACCGTCAGCTCTCGCAGTTTTGGTGATTATTCAAGCTCATCTGTAATTCACATACTGAGTCATACTCAATTTGAAATTAATCAACCTTATGGTCAGCATCATTAAAATGCTTTTCCGAGACATGTCCGCCATACATATATTTATTAGGATTTTGCTAGATTTAGGAATACCCCGATACGCGTTGGTAAAAACTCAGATGACCCACTTAAATTGCTTTGAAAATCACATATTACATTATCCTCAATTATTTAATTATTTGATTTAAAATTATATTTGTACATAACCTGGGTAAGTGATGTTTGAACTTAAGGATTAAATGGGTTTCAACTGTTTTTTACATCGACTTTGTTAACAAAATCTATTGTCACAACACTACAAATCACCATTACCTCTGATTAAAATAAGGTGATTATCAGTAACTGACATTAGTATGTGCACTTTGTACTGGCAAACTATCGAATCAAGGAAAAAACGGCCACCGGAAAATCTTTGCGAAACCGAAATTTCGAAAACTTAAGGACCTTTTTGCTTTAAGATATTGATATTTTAGATAAAGTATGCGATAAAATGCTTTATTTTGATCATTAATTACTGGTTTTTATATAATATGTCTCTATTCCTTTCATTATTATTTTTTATTCAAAATAGCCTTTTCCATGAGATTTTGGCATTTGCCCATGGGATTTTTTGTTTTCCCATTGAATTATGTTTGTCCATGGGATTTTTATCCCATAATTTGCGATTTGTAAAAGGGGATTGTTTTTATTACTCAAAAATATAACTTTGTTTCCGCATAAAACGATTATGTAGTCCTTAAATAACGTTTAAATACTTGTACAGTGCTTAAAATCGATAAATAAGAATAAACGAACCCATAATTGTTTTTCGAAAATCCCATTGTATTTTTCCCCGTGAAAAAAGTGGGAAAAGAGTCCCAAGGAAAAAATTATAAAGCCTTATAAAAACAAAAAAATTCATGGAAAAATGCAAACAAACTTTGCTCTTAAATTTCGTAGTGAAAAAATAAGTTTTAAGCAAAAATAATCAATTATTAATCAAAGATATAACTTGTATCGGCTTTTTTATCTCGAAAAAACATATCTTGGAGAAAAAAAGGGTAATTAAATTTGCGAAATTGCGGTTTCGCAGTTTTTCTTGTGGCCGTTTAAAGTGTGAGTAGGTTTACTGACCATAATACTGTTAAAAAGCTCAACAAATGGTCACCTTCGGAGTGGTCTTGTCTGGATGACCCTGACATAGGGTGGTCGCGTAACACAGCAAACCGTTCCACCCGCTGATCTATGAGCCCAGTCGCCAGACTCAAGTGACTCCTGCTCCAATATAGTATGCTTCATTAGCATTATTGTAGGGAAAGAGTAAATAATTGATCTCCTGTTTTAAATAAATGATAATCTGGTGTTTTTAAAACAAAATATATCCTCTGATATTTTTTGGACTTTCATTATTCCAGTTAATAATGTCAAGCTTATATTAATCAAAATATGTTATTGGTATTGCTTTCCTGTCCATTTGTTTAACCGTTAGCTAAGTGTTAATGAAATTAAAGATATAGTAAATGAGTCGCATAAAATATGCAATATTTCTAATGATATGATAGGAATATCAATATTACAAACATAATTGAAACCAAAACAACTCCATGGAACAAATTACAATTATATAGGACACATATTACACAGATAAAAGCAATTTGGTGACTTTGCAAACATGAATGACATATCATAGTAATCAAACTTAATATCAAATAGACATTACGAACCACATTAAGTATATTCAGTATAAGGCACACTTAAACAGAATATTCCACTTTAAAAAAACGAGTTTTTTTTAAATATATAGATTTACAATGCTACTAAGTTAAATAAACATATATATTTAACTCATTGACAATACACCGACACAACATATTCTACAGGGCTTACCATGTTCGATTCACAAAGCTAAATACGAAACAAAATTACGCATACCATTATATTTATATATTTCAAAACCGCAAATGAACAAATTTTGTTTTAAGAATTACTGGATTTTAGTTAATTATTTTAGAAATATCTTATACTACATGTATTTAAAAGATAATACTGTTCTACAAAAAATATTGATGTTGATTTACTTCACAAACAGCTCACGTTCAAAGTGTGTTAATGTGTTCAATAAAATGTTTGCACAGTTTATTGAACTATAAAAAAGATCATTTCTAAATAAAATTTATGTACGAATAATAAAGCTTTTTTATTTAGGATATACTATCATGCTCAGGAAACCATAGCAGCTTTCATACCTAAAAATGACTATATCAAGAATCACAACGGACAACATCTCTGTTTGCAAAGTAACATAAATGTTTGCTTGCAATGACTACAAGTAGGATTACTGTCTTAATTTTCGATGGCTGGAATATTTTGTTTGGGTATTATTCATCGCTTTATATTGTGTTTCCCTGTTATGCTTATTTTGGTAATGTAGGTGATCTACCTTATAAATCTAGTAATATCCGTGTTAACAAAGATTTATAGCATGTGTTGTTTGGAAACAAATCGGAATTTCATTATCTCAAACAAAAGTGGGCTGGCAAATAATTGTTATTGTTAATGCATGCGAGTCATTTATAGTGTTGTTGGTATATGATGGGCATGCTTCTTTTGGCGTACGAACGATGGCAACTCAATTATTCGACTATCTAACACCATGTGTTTTTACTCGAGATGAGTGATAGGAAGCAATGCTTCGTTTGACAGAATGTAGGGCGTTCAATTTATATTTTAGTCCTGATCGGACCTCGTTTGAAAACATGAGGAGCGGCCTACTGGAGGGTTATCATCTACAATTAAACTGTGACTTTTTAACGCATTGATCACAAGACATATTATTCCATTTTACTTACTTCTGCAATGTTTCGGGAATTTCGTCGTCACAATTGTTCGCCAGTTTTCTGAAGTCCCGTCTCGATATCAGCGGCGAATGCGGGCTGGCCGCGCCGCTGTTGCTACTCGAGCTCGTGCCGCCATTGCCACCACCCTTCCACCGCGTGAAGAATCTGCTTACAAATGAGGAATTGTTCTTGAAAGGTCTGAAACAGAGACTTTTATTGATAAGATTTGTTAACAGAAATGACTAGTAGTTGATTGTAAATAATAGTTAAATTGACAAATTATGGTTGTATATGTGTAGTGGTAAGCAAAAACACATGGTTGTATAATCCAATCGATTTAATGCAAAACCTTAAACAAACAAATGATAGATTATACTATTCTGTTAACGGATTAATCATATTGTTTTGACATAGTTTCCATTGTTGAAGCTATTTACTAACCACCATGCTTTCAGATTTCTTTACCAATGATATACATAATAGCATAGGATACAATATGTGCAATGCAAATTGTTGAACAGATGTTATCAGAATCCCCAAAACGTTGGACAAAAACAAACATCTTATATGTCAGTTCAAATAACGGTGCCTCATTTTATCCCCAATGATAGTTTATTTAAAAGAGAACTAATCGGCTTTGTTTATACTTGAGAATTCTTGTTATTGTTTTTCCAAACTTTAGACAATGTTGGCATAACTCGTTTTAGTTGTTCTTTAAATGACCCATTTTTTATTCAATTGTCCAATGTTCTTTATGGACACATTGTAACAAAGCTAGAGTTTGATACGACATACATGCCAAACATGTAAGACATCATATGGCGCAGGTGACGTATTTATAAGATCGGCATCGTAAACGTGTGGCAAGTGGTTTGTGAAATATTGCAGACAACAGGTGCAGCACACATTGAGCTCAATACGCGAAATATATAATCCCGCCATTTGGGCTCGTAAATTGAGATATTTCGATCAAAATTGCTAAAACTATTTATTAACTTATACAGTATACGAATCTCTTTGACAATATTTACCTCGACAATTACTATCCGTAAATTGCCACATAACGAACGGTGTTCTAATAGAAGCACATTGGTTGATGGCTGTTGACATAATTAGTCTTTAGATGGTTACATTATTAAATATACAAAATTACTGTACATACTGTGTTGGACTCGGACAGGGAACCATATGCGGTGTCCATGAAGCCACAGATATAAAATTCTCGTCCGCCGCTTAGCAACGCCATAAACTCTGAATCAACAGCGCGGCTGGCACCCGTCTTCGTATCAGATGTTTCTGTCGCTGCTGTTGTTGAACTTTGAGGGCGAAGCCGGAACCCAATATACCCTGATAAGTAATTGTTCCTCATTAGACTAACATCCAGTTACACCATAATTTACAGCATGATAACGCCCATCATGAGTCCACGTTGCAATAATGGCTTTTTACATTTGCAAAGACTGGAATGAATGACGGACGTATCGGTGGCAATGACCGCGATCAATACAATCGGCCTTACAAATTACCGTCGTTACGACTGGATGGCGCACTATAAACGTCATTGAACCTGTTGTAAATCTCTGAGGGGATCACTTATTTTTAAATTAAACGTGTTTGCCATAGGGGCAACTGTCTTATTTCATTCATTAGAAAGGTTGCTTACTATAATGTATATCGTTAACCGAATTAACGTAACGAGGCCAGTGCACAACATATGCTCTGGGTTATCTATGAATTGAAGTGAATATATACTTTTATCTAGTTCGTCTAGACCATTATCAACATTTAAAGCCACTCCATAAAAATGGTATTAATGTACGAGTACTTAGGAATCACATGTGCTCATCAACTGATTTGCATTTGGCTATAAAGATAAGCATTGTCAGATCACGGTCGATTACACAATGATACAATCTGAATATATTTTTAAGCATGTTGTCTGGGTTTACGATATTGAGATCGATAGGCAAGGTAGTAATCGAATAATTGTTTGAATCGTTAGCTCTGTACGTTACGTAGTATAATTTAAAAGGAATGTCTCAACGAATTAAAGTACATGAGAGTGATAACTCAAGCGTTTTAATCAAGTTTTACAGGTAATACACACGTTCTCATCTTGTGTTTAGTTTTTCTGATGGATATTATTCATTCTATGGTCGACTTCTTAGTGAATGCTCTACAAATTCGAGAACGAACACACGAACATTGTTAGCGTGTTAACAGATCGCCGTGATATGACTGCAATATCTACTTAAAACGGCGATAATCGCAATAACAACAAAACACAAACAGCTGGTTATGGTTAATGTTCATATATAAATATGTTAGTAAATGTGCAGACGATAAGGTCAGAGCATACAATATGCTATACAAGGTTAAATTGCCTATAGATATATGCTTGTCACAAATGAAGTTAGATGTGTATCGGTATTGTGTGATATTGTCCAAAATAAATAGAAGTCGTGCCCACCGCAAATAAAGCATATTCGAAACATAGTTACGCTTTTGAATTTCAGGAGGCAATTTATTTAATTATTTAAATTTAAAAAAGTAACTGTAAGTAAAAAAGGTCAAGTTTTCAAATCAAATTAGAGCTTATACATGACAGGACCGATGCAAATAAACACAACGATGCTAGTAGACTGCAATGCTCACAGCAGGAAGTGCAAAGAACGCTATTCCGAGCACAGCCGAAAACGAGGCTATCAGCTTTCCTGCCAACGTGCTTGGGACGACATCGCCGTACCTAACGGTGCAGTGTCACCTGAGACAATTAAACCATTACTCTGCTCATGTAAACGTATGAAATGGAACTGTTTTAAATCTTAATTAGAATTACCTTTATTGGCCTACGGTAGATTAAAATAACCCAAGACCCTATTTTTCGCAATTCAACTTTATTTGTTAATAAAAGTATATGTTATACTAACATGCATTATTTCAAATTATAACTAAGGAAATGAATTCAAACGTAAAAAAAAAATTGTTGGTCATTTTGCATTTGAAAAGCAAGTCAATACATAGGTCCAATTGGCGCAGCGATGTGAAACATTGAAAAACATTTCCACAAGAAGTGCAATTAAATATTTCTGACATAAATACATATCTGTACATTATGTTACACGTTGTTAAATGCGAATGTTGCCAATTGTTTCTCTTTTGCGTTATTTTTATACAATTTCTCTAAATATTTTGACACATATCGTATATTAAAAAGGTCAACTATTGTGTGTTTCACGTACGTTTTTATTCATTCATTCTCCATAACTTGTCAAGGCTCAATTGTTTGTTGTTGCAGATAAAATTATAGTAATAGGCAAACATACAAACGAGTATGGCTTTACTAACAATTTCATGGTAATTAGACAAGTGAAAGCCAAATATAATACAATGTGCAAAATCAGGCAAAACATATCATGTTGTTAAACTTTAAATCCTTACAAATTGAGGATTGCACAGGCATATATTGGAGTCGACTATTGTTATTTTAAGTTTATTGCAAACGTTAATGTGTTGTATAATAAACAGTGCCAGAGCTACAGCTGAGCCACGTATGTTTGTACTTGCAGTATACATACATTTGCAACTTTTTCTTAAGCAAATGATTGCGTCAGGATTGTTTTGTGGTGATATATTTGCTGATTAGGTCACGGCTCTTACATATAATTAATTATATAATGTATAATGTTTTTTTTTTGTTTTTTTTTTTACAGACCAGTTATCAAATATCATACTTATGGTTATAATTACCAGTATGACAAGTGTTAAAGTGTTCGATGAATATTTGCGTTGTTTACTGGTCAATGATCATTTGCATTGTTGACTTGGGAGTCGATTATCATTTACCTTGTTGACTTGAGGGTAAGGTACTATTCGAATTGTTGATTTGCGGGTCAATTATCATTTGAATTATTTGCATGTGGTCAATTGTCATTGGAATTGTTGATTTGCGAGTCGATCATCATTTGCATTCTTGACTAGATGTCAGTGATCATGTTTGCCTATGGGTCAATGAGTATTTGCATGGCTGACTTGAGGTCAGTGCAGATCAAGGGGGTCAGTGACTGTTTGTGTTGAAAGCTTTTTTTGAGCTCAGATGCAAACAATTTGAAATTATACACCCCAAAAATATAAGCCCATAATAGTTAAACTATTACCTGATTTTATAGTCTTTTCCATAACGGATACAACAATTTGCAATGAACCCAAATCTTAATGTTCCGAATGTTTGCAGCTTTGCGTAGTCTTATAAATACATCCCATCGGCTATCAAACTATATTTGTCTACTTACCACTTCCCACCACAATGCATCTGCGTAGGTTCCGAAGCGATATTTGATGTAATTTTTCTCGGCAAGATACACCAAATACAAGAAGAACAGCAAGCCTAGAAAACCTATGTAAACTGTGGTAAAGAACACCTGAAATGAATAGAATCGAACTATTGTTATATTTTTATCGCATGCATTATAGATCAACGTTATTATGGTAGTTGGGCACTGTTTGAAAGTTAGTAATTTTATGACAGTATATAGCTATAAATGAAATTTCACTTGGTTTTTATAACACGTATTATCTCTTTCGAAGTTAAGCATTATATTATTAGAAATATAACGCAGAAATCGATTCGATGATGTTAACGCGTATGCAGCTATATCACTTAATAGATTCTGCTTCTGCATTGATGTTTTATAGTGATTTGATAATAGTTTTATAGTATTATGTTGGGCTTCGAACGTTTCCCGAATATACATTTGCATGAGTTGCCAGTTTATAGATGACATGGATATTCCAGAATATATATATATATATATATATATATATATATATAAACAATTTTCAGCTAGTTTGGTTATGTGAGACATTTTATAAAGTAAAACTCAAAATATAATTAAACAATGATTCTGAAAAAGTGTGTTGTGTTTGTTGAGTTCTATAACTGTGATATAGCTGGTGACGGGAGCCTAACCATGCACTAAGTATCAGGTACTCCCATTTAAATGAAACTACCATACAAACAGGCTTAATTCATTATACAACACTTGCAGCAATATGTTGCATTTAATCTCTATTAACCATCAAATAACTTACATAGATCAATCAATTTAAGCGTTTACCAATGCAACTGACCTAAAGAAGGATACCTAGAAAGTTCTTGTAATTGAGAAACAACTTACAGAAAAATGAGTTCACAAAACAAACTTACAGACTCAAGAAAGTATGTCATTAATAGATCATTAATAGTAGTAGTAAAAGTACAAAAGAAGTAAATAATACAATTTATCCATGTTACCCTGCGATGTGCCCACACAACGGATCCCAACAATTTCCACGTTCCGGCACGCCTATCATGCGCACTAGACGTAGAATTTGAAAGAACCTTAGTCCCCTCAGAGTGGAAGCTGCGAACATGTCGCTTGAGCTTCCTACCAGTATCACAATCACCGTGAAGACGATGATTATAGCTTCTGTGGATATAGAGAAAGATTATATCACAATCAACATGGAAACGATGATTATAGCATATGTGGATTTCGAGAAAGATTATATCACAATCACCGTGGAAACGATGATTTTGATCGTCTGTGGATAAAGACAAAGACAATATCACAATCACCGTGGAGTCGATGATTATAGTGTCTGTGAATATAGAGAAACACAATATCACCGTAGAAACGATGAGTATAGCGTCTGTGAATATACAGAAAGACAATATCACAATCACCGTGGAGACGATGATTATAGCGTTTGTATATTCAGAAAGACGTGATGAACGGAAAAGTTTTGTTTTATATACATTATGAGCGAATTGCTGCTGTTGTGGTTTTCATATTATTCACATTCACCAAGGACTAACAGCGAAAAACAATAGGTAAAAAGGACATTTATTTCAAATGATGATAAACGTATATCTAGTTTGCAAATAAGTAAAACAAATAGAACGGGTGAGATCAACATTCAAACTTTATCTCTGAGCTACACATTTTAACGATCTGTACAATTAAAAAAAAAACATTTGGAAAATCTTACGGTTGTTTTAATGTCGTTCATTGTTGTAACCCATCCGTAATAATTTGGATATATACGACTCTGTATTATATTTTACATCTGAAAACAACATTTCATATTGAAATTAAAGCATTACTTTTCAAAACATAAACTGAAATGCTTTGTTGAAATCTCTTTTTTTTTTTAATACATCAAAAGTATGATATATTAATAGAATTCAAAAAATGTAATAAAACAATATATTATAAGTCAATGGCCTGCGCTCGTATGTGAAATATTGTGTATTGAACGGTGGATCAAACCTGGTCAAGTAAAAATGGAAACACGACTAAAGGTACAAGTTATAGCCTTTACAGTAGCTTTTAGTTCTCATCATATTTAAATGCATTAAATATTTCAAAATTTCGTTCCCTTTTTTTTAGAGTATCTGCCCACAGACTTGAAGTGGAAGCAGGGAGATGGCACAGGTCTGAACAATACCGTTTCAAAACAGAAAATTCAAACACTTGAACGTTCTTGAGGACTTATTTCATTCTGTATGTGAATGTCCACTGTTTATTTATTTACGTAAGAAGCATATTATTATTTATTATTAGAAGAAACAAATATGAACAAGTTTATTGACATCTTACAGACTGACAATGAAAAAGGTGTACGAAATCTATCCATTTTTGTTTTAAAAGCTTTAAAGTTGAGATATTACTTATATTATCAAGAGTTTTTCTCCATATACTTTCACTTATTTATCTTCTTTCTATAAAAATACAAAATACGATGAAGTGTATACACATTTGTTGTATTAAGATTTTGATCTAGGTTCTGTTAAACATTCTGTACGTCGTGGACCATCTGTAAATATATTGTGTTGTTATATGTGCGTACTCATGGGGTTAAAGTCTAATATGTGTTGAAATAAACTCTAAACTCTATTATGTTTCGGCCTTAGCACCAATGCCAGTCTAGCCAAATACAACACTCGTTATTGCGTCACAATGGATCAGTATTCCATTATAATAGTTCGAATGTGTATCCCGACAATATTAATATCAGACAGTTTAAATTAACAATTTTATGTCACCTTTGAACATATTCACATGTGTTTTCCTTCAAAATAAATATTATTCGCTCTGCGTTATATTTAATTATTCGGATACATACTGCATAGAGAAAACCCCGCTGTAGACACACATTGACAATATTCAACCATCGGTTCAGTCGCTGAAATTTATTTCAACTACAAATGTTTGTGTTCAGAGAACAAGACATTTGCTCATAACGCTCCTGAACTCCAATCACGACCAGGCAAAGCAAGCAGACAATTTGCACTGATGGATTTTAGAAGGCTTTGTTCCAGAAAATGCATTATTCAGTAACGTTTGATTTTCATCGAATTCCATTTGAGGAGAAATATTATTTCTGCAAGTGAATTTGTATTAGTTCCGGAAGCATAACTTTTTTATGTCAACACATTCAAGGAAGCAATAATATGGAGGGAACTAGAGCTACAGAAAATATACACTAAACTAGTTTAATTTCTATGTTGTGATGTATATATGAATAAAAGTACAACCAGATTTAGCGGTTTAATTCCATTGTGTACCCGTAGTAAGGCACTTGCTGAGAAACGTAACTCGTGGTGCGTTTATATATACCTTTATTTACATCTGCGTACCTGTATACATATACATACCAACATGACGAGTCCAAAAAAAAAACATTTCAATAAAACGTGGCGACATTATAGGGACCACTGTTGCCTTGCACGATTTTTTCGAAAGTCGTTCGTACGATTTTAATTGCACTCATTTAAGTAATCTTTAACGAAGGAAAATCCGTGTATGTACCGATATTTAAGTATATAAACAAGTGAAACTCCAGAAGCTGCAGCAGTATTGCATTTTTATTATACACACCTTCGTGGTCCTTTATTTATGGCAAGGAACCATTTGCCAAAACGGTACAGTACGGCACAAAACAAAACAACATATACACATAGTAAAGCTGGGGTCACCGCCTTGGAACGGTCAATGCTAAGCACTGGGGTTTTAAACCGGTAACAGTGGGGTTAGGAATTTTGTTCCGCAAATCAGGGGTTGCTTAGAGATGAATATTATTGGTGAATTATTCTCTAACAATCCGGTTTTTTTAGGGGTTAATCTCTAACAATCCGGTCTAGGTTTTTTTAGGGATTTTTGGGTTGAAAACGAATTATTTGGGATTGTTAGGGTTGAATAGGGATGCTAGCACTCTGCGCATGCGTACGGGTTAAAGGCGGAGTTAAGAATGCGAGTATGTGCTAGTACTGCGCATGCGTAGGGCTGAAAAGGCTGATTTATTATCGCGAGCTGTTACTCGCGATAATAGCACCGCCTTTTCAGCCCTACACATGCGCATTACTTTAATGTATTAAAGCAAAGATCTGTAAATAAACAAAGATTGGAAACATCTATTCGGACCAATAGAAAATATCGGGTATTAGCGCAACAAAAACGAGATCAATATTACGTAACATCAATCGAACAGCCGCTAGTCTCACTCTGTTATCTGACGTTATTATTTGCTACTGCAGCGCGTCTGCACGCTTGATTTCAATATACAACATTGCATTACTTCGCACAATAGAACTGAAAACATTTGAAACATGAAAATGTTTCGATATGTATAGCAGCGTTGATAAATTAAACGTGATTTAAATAATAAAAGTCTATCTATCTATCTATCTATCTATCTATCTATCTATCTATCTATCTATCTATCTATCTATCTATCTATCGATCTATCTATCGATCTATCTATCTATCTATCAATTGCCTTAAACTTAATTATTTATTTCTGGAAATAATGAATAAAGTATAAGTATTAAGGTGATATCAAAAACTATAGTCTATAACTTTATGCTTTTAACTTTAATATTTTCGCGGGTATTAAAGTACAATACTTTGAGAGATTATAGGCCGAGTTAGACTATTTAAAAGTATATAAATATTTCTGATGTACATTTTAAAGGTAATATAAAAATGTACAAGACTAAGATTAGTTTTTTTATTTTAAAGACCCATTTCTACTCAAAATCAACGACAATTTCGAACCATATTTCGCAAAATAAAATTTAACAAATAACAATCAGTGTTCCCTATAGCAATTGCCGAAATTTACAACGCCAGATTTGGTATGGTAACATAGATGTTTGTAGATACAAAATGTTCTNATGATGATAATAATGATGATGACGATGTTGACACATTACAACAACGATGATGACTATGACGACGGCTAAGATAATGATGCTGGAACTGACTCAATTAGGATGTACTAGGAACAATCAAAAGGCGTTTCGTTTTTCATATATATGTACTATTTCAACGCACTGTGGTCGCTCTTCGGCTTTAAAGACCGAAGTAGGCTTCACACCAAAGTGCGATATTACAATACCCTCTGTTTACACAATAGCGAACAACAATTTTCATACCTTCAGCGCTTTGATTATTTATTGTAGCTAGTTTAATAATATTATTGTCCAAGCGTAAGTCGGAAATGTTTAAATTGTCAAAATCGTTAAAAATATTTCATTATTTACAATCGAGTTAAATACTGTTTACGTTAACCTACATTGAAAATAACATTCAAGTATCACGCATACGTTTACTGTCAAATTATACTGCGAAACATATGAGTCAAATTTGAGGTGAAATGATTTATTTTAGTTCAACCAACTTATGCTTTATGACACTGCATTTTGCATGTGGGCGTTTATAACCCATGCGCCGTCGCGCGTAACGTAAATGCAATTTACAAATACAAACCAACTCACGTTAATAAAATCGTGAATTTGTGTCGTGTTCTGAGAAAACTGGACAAAATGCATGTGCGTAAAGTGTCGTCCCAGATTGGCCTGTGCAGTCCGAACAGGCTAATCCGGGACGACACTTTACGCCTAGACTGGATTTTCGCTTAGAAGAGACATCATTTAAACAAAAATTCCATAAAAGCGGAAATTGTCGTCCCTGATAAGCCTGTGCGAACTGCACAGGCTAATCTGGGATGACAATTTACGCTCAAGAATTATGCCAAGTTTTCTCAGAACACGACACATCTATGCCATGGGAAATAATGAACATACAATGGATATATTAACTATATGCAGTAATTCAGATTACTGTACAATATAGATTCCAAATTTACCGATTATATTTTATACTTTCATGCAATTATAAAACAAACTTTATTGTCTACAGTGACTATTGACCTTTAGTCTGTTGCCCCTACTATTTGGAATAAATGCAGTACATTAAGGACAATGCACCTGATGTATTGTCAACTATCATCGCCTACATTGACATTACATGTGTAAACGGTGTCTCAAAGGTGTAAGTGTTCTTAAATCATTATTAAACATGCTTACACACAATATAGTGCTTTTTGTTGTGTGCTATGCCTCATTTTATAATAATTGATCATTGTTAGAAAATAAGTGTTATTATAAATTATTGAAACACGATTATGCCTTTTAGTTGCAAAATGATAAACGTTCTGCGTTAATTCATGCACAATGTTAATCGATACCTATACCGAAGGCGTGTCTCGAAATAAACGCTTTGCAGCCGAATCGCTGTTTGGTATGATAACAAATTAACAAAAACACACGATGCGCAATGACACTTCCTACATGCGTGTTTGCTGTTCCATCTTGCAAGTCACTTCCTCAATGCGTGTTAGCTGTTCAAACTTGCAAGTTGGCTGTTAGACAATTCATGATAGCATTGTGGACGATGAACGATACAAAATGGTTCCAAATTTCCATGGTTCAGCGAAGGACAGCTAAAACGAAAAGACGAAATAATATGTTTATAAACTTCAAAAAAATACCTATACGATCTATTTCAATTAAATGACTAATTATATCAAATTGCAGCTTATAGGCAGCAAAGAGGTCTTTTCTCTTTATGTTATAACGTGCATTTATACAATCGTGGTAAATGTCATTTTGAATGCGACATAATAACCAACAAACACGCTAAATGTACGAGGCTTGTGCTATTAAAACTGTAAAACCACGCAAATAATCGAGTCATCATACCTTAATTTATTTTTTTTTCGTTGAAATTTATGACATCATGATACCCGGAAAAACAGCTCAGAATAAATATTTCCAGGAAAGCCTTAAAAACAATACCAATCATTTTGAAACAAATTTCATCGACAACTCAGCATGTCATTATGCCTAACTTGTTTTTCGTTAAAATGTATGATATCATGATACCCCCAAAACAGCTAAGAATAAATATTGGCAGGAAAGCCTTAAAACAAATTTCAATCATTTTAAAACACATTTTGGTCGAAAACTCAGTGTTGTACGTACAATAGACATTGTAGAGTACACTAATTGGAACTTCTTAATATGTTTTTGTTTGGAAGATGACACATATACACATTTTATGTTTGTCCAAAAACTACCATTTCATATATTAGACTAATCGCAGCGCTAGGAAATAAAAATGAATTTATGAAGTTCATAAACCATATAAAATATGGTACGTAAAAGTATATTACTTTTACTTGTTCTCGTTCATATTCGTCATTTTATTGGTATTTTTCTAAGTATGAGAAAATAAAGTTTTTACATAAGAACCGTATAACCCTATTTGAGGTATCGATTCTTTAATTCTTAATTTAATGATATATTCTGTATTGTGTACTGAAAATTTCGAAGCCATCTGACTCCCAAAGACTCCCATAAAGTCTGATTTGTGCCTGGTCGTAGCCTTATGCTTCCAAAGAAAAACCCGAGAGGGTAGTCAATGGTCGTAGCCTAATGCTCCCAAAGACAAAACCCGTCATGCTAGTCCATGGTCGTAGCGTTATGACCTGACGCCTATCTGGCTACTACCTGGTGGTAGCAATGTGACTCCCAAAGACTCTCTCAGACAGTCTGCTTGTTTCTAATTATAGTAACCTTATACCTCCCAGGCAGTCTGCGTATTTCCTTAACGGGTCAAATCATGATGGCTCTCAGACAGTCTGGCTAGCTCATGACATTAGTCTAGTGATTCCCACAGACAGTCTTGCTAAATCTTGAACTTCGCCTAGTGTTTTAAAAATATCACAGACAGCGTTGATAGTTCCTGAGCGTAGCCTGGTGACTATCAACTACTCTTAACAGTCTGATGAGTTCCTGGACGTAGCCTAGTGATGTTCAAACACTTCTGCGCCTGATGATGGTGTGCACATAGATACGATAGAAATCACATACTTAATTATATTGTTTTATTGTGAAGCGTGTTATCATAACGTATAAACATATGCTAATTTCTCTTAACCGGTAATTCCAGGCGGTGTCCACCAAGCCTGCACCTCAATTGATTGTATAGAATCTTTGTCACAATGAGCACCTCTTCAAAATCTAGGTTATGTTCAAACATCTCGCCAAAACGAGATCGATTCATAAAAACCTTTCTTATGTCTTTAAGACCACTTTCTTTACTTGACAGAATATTGGCAGAATGCTTGTAACACTAAAATCTCGGTCAGTTCGAAAACTTCAACTAACAACACTTTAACTAATACAGATTCTGCTGCTGTTGCTAATGATGATGATGTTGATAATAACGACATATTGATAACCAACAACGTGCGATGTATCTTTAACTTAATAATTGTAAGTGACCAAAAAAGTTCATTGAATATTAATTTATTACACTAAAAGGTAATACTTTATTAAATGATGATGCTTTTGTATAACTATCGTATTGTCGTCTAGTGAGACATCTAGTTCAAATCTAGTTTACCGTTTAATCCTTGAGTGTTATTAAAGCGTTATACAGAACATTGTTACAAAATATTTTATAACCCGTGAATTCTTCTTAAAGCTCGGTAAACAGGATGCATCATGGCAGTTGTCCAAACAATCATCATTTAGTTTTGCCATTGGGTAATTTTGGCTATTAGCGACTCGACCGTAAACGATAATTTTACTTGTCTGTCTCGCATGAAGAAACTGATATGAAGCACGTCATCGCTAACCATTTGTGTCGCGTTCTGAGAAAACTGGGCAAAATGCTTGTGCGTAAAGTGTCATCCCAGATTAGCCTGTGCAGTCCGCACAGGCTAATCCGGGACGACACTTTCCGTCTAAACTGGATTTTCGCTAAGAAGGGACATCATTTAAACGAAAAATTCCAAAAAAGCGAAAATTGTCGTCCCTGATTAGCCTGTGCGGACTGCACAGGCTAATCTGGGATGACAATTTACGCACAAGCATTTTGCCCAGTTTTTTCAAAACACGCCACATTTTTGTTTACATAAACATAAGAGATCAGCAAGCAACAGCATGAAAAGCACGTGACTGCCCCGTGACTCGTATTACGTTTATACAAATTCAGACCTTAAATACATGTTTCAAATTTTAATGTAAGTTTTTCAATAAATATAAGAAATCATGAGATTTTAGGTGCGGGGGGGGGCTGGGCATTCAGTAATGGGTTAGACAAAAAAAGAAATATATAATAGAACCATTCAAAACATTCGAGCCTTTAACTTAATAAAATGTTAGAAGTTTAGGAGCATTAGTATATTTTATGAACAAATGTGATCATCATAATTATTTTTAAATGAACTATAAAACAACGATATCTGGATAAACAACGATGGGTGATGTATCTTAAAGTTAATAATTGTTATTGACCAATGACCTTAGGCTAACGCCACACCTTGCACAACACAAACAGACGAGTAAAAGCGTTATGGCCGCCTTGGAATGTTGAATGTAGGGGTCGAGGATTGTTTAATCGTTTTAAAGTTTTAACGGGAGACAATTAACGTATATTCAATCTCACAAGCGCTCGTAAAAGTATTATTTGTTAACTTTACTGATAAAATATTTCACGGTGTTACAACAAAATCCAATAAATGTCCTTTTTTTTACAAAAGATAATATCTGTATACAAATGATGAACAGATACATGATTTTTTGCGACTTTAATATGTGAGAGAGATGACATAAATACACTGTAGTGGGAAAATTGTCCGTTTTTCGTATATTTATTTTGCGAACTCGTGCAATANACTCATTTAGAAGAGACGGCTTCTGCCTAAATTAAAACGTTTGATCACAAATATTTGTTTGGCAGTGATACAAGGTTGTTCATCCGAGGTTATTCATTTCGAAACGTGCGTCATGTGTAAAATGTTGTTTTTTTTTCCATTTACGAGCGCATTTCATAACAGATATATAGTTTTTTTAAGGAAACTCAAAATCCGCAAACATTTGAATGATGAATCATTTTTCAAATTTTTAATTTCAATGCAGAGTTTGTATTCGCAAGTGTGAACCATTTAACTGACAGTGAAAATGAGAACATAAAACGGCTTGGTTGAATATAAGAGTGTGAAGAACGGTTCATTAACATCATGATCGTGTATTGATACGCACTCCTGATCACACGCGAAAACAAATTAAAACCATACTTAAACTATATAGAGCGCTTTAAATTGAATAATATTTCGACGCAAAGCCCCAGTCCCATATAGACACCGGATCAACACGGATCATATCCGGCACGATCCGGCATGTGAACCGTGTAGCCGCCGTGTAGCTCCATGTCAATATATGTAGTTCCTTGAACGTCCGATATGTTCTTGGGGTTCCGGGAGGCCAACATGGCAGTTTTGGGAAATTAAAAAGTGCCGTGTTGATCCGTGGCGTTCCGGGAACATAGCAGCACCAGGTATGGTCAGTGTAACTGCCGCATATGTTCCGTGGACAGCCCTATTTATGCCTTGCTTGTCCGTGTGCGTCCTTGACAGTCCTGGAACACATTTCAGACCCCGGACCACCACGGACCATGGCGGCAGTTGTACCGTTGTCTCCGGACCCCTCGCGGTGGTAACACGGAATACGCCGGTTCAGTTTGATTGTATCGCTATCCTCACGGATCAGCACGAAGCTAATAAGGAGGAAGACGGTGCAAACACGGCGGTCACACGGACTTTCTCGAAGGAACAAGGATCTTCACGGTGTCAAAACGGTGAAAACACGTAGTATCTGGGAGTAACACAACATAACACTGGCGGCGGCCGATGTTCAAATAAATATGGGCAATTTGAAAAGCGATTCACTTTTCTCTGTGCTACCGACGATTCAACATGGGCGATGAGATGACGAACGCGGACATGCTGATGCTTTTAAGATGGCAGCTTCAAATGCAAAAGGCTCAGGTTGAAAACAGTATCACGATTGCTAAAGTGAAGCGAATTTTATGACGAACTTATTTTTGTTCTTGAAACGTTAGATGAGTGGAAGAACTTCGCACAGCACTTAGGCGAACGATGGCTGCTGCACAACTGTGTGGGTGGCTTGGACGGGAAGCACATCGTCAAACAGTGCCCTCGGCGTGGTGGCTCCTTGTACTTCAAATACAATGGTAAGCATGCCTGGTTGGTGCCGACTACAATTTTTCTCGGGCGAAAGTAGGCAGTAATGGATCAGCCGGTGATTTTCAAGTGTTCAACAACAGTGAGCTGAAGGAAACCATGGACAAGGAAGAGTTGTGCCAATCTAACCATGAACCTTAACCGAACGACGACAACCCAATGTCGTTCAATATTTCTGCGTCTGAAGGATTCGCTTTGAAGAAGATGCACATGCAACCTTTCTCTAAGAAATACATGTCACATTCCGAAGAGTCGTCTACTACCGAATTTCAAGGTGGCGACGGATTGTGGAAAACGCGCTCGGGATTCTTTCGATAAGAATAACGAAAATGGCGAAACGACATTCCGTTCATAGATGGGGTGTCAGAGCTTTCTTCTAGCAAAACCACAAAGGCAGCAAAGAAACCAATGGGAATATATTCTGGTCTTCGTTAGCTCAGAAGCTGGAAGTGTCCTGGCAGGACGATTCGTGACGATCTTTTAGATACTGGAAGGCCCATTTCGACAGAACGTTTCATGTTGGCTGGCATGTTCACGATTAAGCCATGTACACGAAATACGAGGTTCCAATTTCGAGATCCGATTGCAGAATGATGGAATCACCGAAAATACGCCTGCTTTTATACAATTTATTGTATGTCCGGGACATATCGTGTTCGATCCGCATCGCTGCCGTGTTAGTCCGTCTCGTTGTTGTTTAAGTCCGGCATGATCCGTGTAGATGCCGTGTTGGTCCGTATTTATACGTGGCTTTCCGTGTCTCTGCCGTGTTGGTCCGCAGCTCTGCCGGGTCTGCCCGGGACAGTCCGTGTGGGCGCCGTGTTGATTGCGTGTTGCTGCCGAGTTGGTCCGTGTGGATGCCCTATCGTCACGGGGTGATAGTCTTTGGAAGACCGTCGAAGCTAAAAAAAATCCCCAAAATCCACGGATCGTCCCGGATCTGGACCAGGGGGTATCCGGGACGATCCATGACTGCCTTGTCCAACCGTGCTTATATGGGACTGGGGCTTAAGGCGTGACTCCTTAACCGTTACACGCACATTGTATGGCTTGTTAATAAATATTATTTAGAATTGATGTCCTATTTTGGACGTTTCCTTTTTTAAAAACAACTTGTGCATGACATTCAAACAACAAAAACACACACATGGATCAAACGAAAGACATTTCAATCATACTAATACATTAACTGTCCACCATTTCAACCAACTTTCTGGACCATTCATGCTTGGTAAGTATAAAGAGTGATACCTACGGTTAAAGAAAGTGCTTATAATCATCACTTCAAAATGTTAACACGAAAAATCCACAAAAAAATAATTGTTTGCATCCAAAAATAGTGCCACCTTTTTAAATACAGGAAGCCTTTTTTTTACAAATGAATCATTATTATATATATATAAAATTTCATATTCGTATTAAATTCGTATTAAACGTTATTGCCACTATTGAGGTCTGTCATAAAACGAACGCCAAAATGCATAACACGAATACTAACCCACGTTTGGTTTAAAGTGAGACTGCACGATTTTGTCAAATATTTATGAATTTATATAAAATGTGTAAAAAACTTATTATACATATATTTCAATATTAATTAAAATAAAAGTTAAGAAGAACATATGTCGAAAAATGCGAAATAAGCCAGATATTTAATTCTGAAATCGAAAATGTCTGTACAGTCGAATTCGCCAGCATTTTTATCATGCATGTACGATGTGAATCTAAATTTAGTTTTAGTGCAGATTCGTTCATACGACACATAGACAAAATTTTGTTTTACGGATCATTTTAATTTCCTGCAACGATATCTATTATACGACACACGAACACTAACTCAGATCCTAATAAAAAGACGAATGCTTCGGTTATTGTAGGAAAATATGTAAAAATATCTTCGTCACAATCGGCTCGGGGCGCTAATTTGTCTTTGCTGCATTTTATGAAATTCGTCTTCAATGTATAATTTTTCTTGCCTTTTTGTGTGTTATTGTAACATATTTTTATCAATATATTACAATTTAACACATATGCAAATCGTGCAGTCTCACTTTAAGTAGTTTGGTCAATTAAATGTTATCTAATCCGTTGATCGGAAATATATATTGAAACAAGGGGGCGAATGCGTGTAATTCCCCATTGTAAACGACATCCTTTTGCAACCGTTTCCATGGGGGAAAACAACTAATTGTTAAATATGAGCTAGATCACGTAAATTGCGATGCGTCCCCCAGAATGCCAGACACACCATTCAAAGAGCATTTTTAAAATTAATTTCATCAAATGATGTTGCAAAACTGACTTTACGATCGAAATCAAAATTCTGTGTGATTAATATAATGCCAAACAAGATTCAAAAGTACTTTTCAATATTTTCCCTTAAGTAATCTCATAAGTTCTTGACCGGCATTTGTTTTGCAAGCGAACTAAAAAATTGCATGTATCAATCAATTTCTGAAGAACGTCTTCCTTTTGAACTTCAACATCATCCACTGGTATTTTACAAATTCCAAATCACCCAGTTTCATATCAAGAAAGAGCATATCATAAATACAATCGTGTTAAAACAGCAAAAATACCATGGTGTTCAAACATCAATTCTAAAAGTTATGCAGCTCGTAAATATCAAGTTACAGTAATGGCCATTCTTGATAATGATATTATAATTAAAGAGACACCATTGGATTAGATACAATATCATGAAAAAGATCAATAAG
Organism: Dreissena rostriformis; assembly: GCA_007657795.1. Taxonomy (NCBI): domain Eukaryota; kingdom Metazoa; phylum Mollusca; class Bivalvia; order Myida; family Dreissenidae; genus Dreissena; species Dreissena rostriformis. The sequence goes on along the minus strand of VMBQ01007585.1, from coordinate 19,478 downwards.
TGTTGCTTTCAATTACACTTTTTTGGAGACAGTTTAGGCACTCCATAGATCCTTCATGGATCCAGTTTGTGTAACCATTGCTGTTTTACTTAAGTGTAAAACATCATGCGGATCTGATGGCTGATAACAGTTATCACAAGGTCGCGTTAAATATCCAAGTGGAAGGATTTCTTCAATGAGTGACAGGATGGCTCACTTTAATTTTAAAATAAACAGCTCAAAAACAGTCGAAGTAATTGCATTTGAGACTATACGTCAGTTGTCAGAACACAGGATTTTATTCGTCAATATCGGTAACTGACATTAGTGTTCAAATAAACAGCACATTAAGTCTTGATGAACATATCAGAAAGAAACATTAAATTAGATGTGTTTCACACAGAAATAGAATATTGCCATTGTAATAAATGTTCGCTTACTCCGAAATTTCGGCAATGGGCTTTTCACTTAAAATCCAAACTATCAAATTTACTCAACGCATTCATAACATGACAGACAGCATTGTTACTAACGGTTCAAACCAACAACCCGTCAAGTTGGTTCCAAAAATATTACCTTGAATTCCATTGCGTACATGAATTAAGTTTAAGATAATTGTGCTCATATTTAGACGTCTTTATGGAGTAATGTCCGGCAATCTAGGCAATCGCCCAGGCACTCGTTCACTCACAATTTAGGCAAATACATGTTATAGGATATTTGTTACATATTTACTGAGCAAACTCGTATGATCTACCACTGGTAAATTCCGTATTTTAGAACTTCACTTCGTCTTCTATACCATATGATAAGAAATAACAAATATTTTCCTAGTGACTTAGGGCAAGCATTTATAATTATTTTGTGTGATTTGGTTGTCTGCCTTGTCATATGTCTTGGGCGTTTTTCGCAAAATCATTGTTTGAAAACTCATTACTGTTTATTGTAATTCTTTTTTTTATGTTTTTCGTAGTTTTGCGACAAGTATTTTGTCCATTCGTAGATCTTTACATTAACGCGTCGTCATCTGTACCGTCCTTGGGTTTTGCATGATGGCGGATGGGCTTTAAGTCTCCAACGGCGCTGATTGACTATTGACGGAAACTTATTATGGGCAGACCTTTAAGATATCCTTAAGGGCTGCACCGCGCAAAATCTCTTTCTCCTACAATGGTATCGACATTGAAGCCATTGACCAATAATTCGGCCTCTTTTACCAAGAGCGGCTAATATTTAACCGTCTTCCCCTCACAACACAAGATAACACCAAAATTGAAAAAAATATTTCAGTAAACAGTAATAACGAAACAACTGGAAATTGCAGCTATAATCAAAAACTCGTCCCACATTTCGTGAGTCTAGTAAGGTTATTAGGTAGGAGTGCTGGGACACACTCCGCGTCCTCACCTAATGTAGCCTCTGGCTCGGAAAGGACCTCATAAACTTCGATATACACAAACACACACACACACGTGGAGCAGAGGCCTTGATATTCATTTGATGCTCTGCGCCAAACTTATATACTCAGTAGGGAGAAAGGTGGTTGTTTATACAAGCCGAGACATCTTCCGTATTTAAATGAAAAAAAGTAAACTACGAATTAAGTTGTTCTTGGTTATTAAATTTTTCTGATGTTGATCATTTTACATACACAAACGGTGATCTGAATGTTTTTCTTTTTTATTACTAAAAACAATATTTTGAGTTTATTTGTTGTTGTTTGTTATACTGAACAAGTTTAAGTAATAACAATGTGCAATGTGTGAGGTTTTGGGGCCTGTAAACAAGATTACGTACCAAATTTCTAAAATGCGTCGACCCCATACTGATCTATTTTTGGTATATCTGTGTATGTTTTATGCCTTCTATGTTTGTCATTTGTGTAAATTTCCTTTAAAAGTGAAAAAATAAAAAAGAGCTAATTGACGTTTTTGTTAAGAAAAATGTTTCTAATGGCTCAAAGCGTTGCATCGACTGTTTAGAGGCGGAGATCCAAGTTTTAGTAATGTAGCTTATGTATGAAAAGACTGAACAACACGAAGTATAATTATGTTATCCTTTCCAAACAAAAAGGTTTTTCTATTATACGGAGTTTGCTTTTCTTACAATTTGTATACATTCGTCCCGCTTTGGTTTGAATGAAACGCTGTGTAATATGATGTTTTCAGGCATATAAAGCTCATTTCCTGTTAGAGACTCATTCAAATCATGTGCAGGATCTTTCATGGCATATTCTGAATCATCGTCGATTTACTAATAAAGTTATTTAGAATGAACTTCGCTGTGATCTAATTTTGAATTATATCTTGCATATAGATTTCTTGTAAATCTCGTTAAATTAGAACACAGTTGATGTTTGATGTTGGGTACACGTGTTAAATCTGTATTATTAATTTCCCTGATTTCTACTAGAAATGCTTTTTTTGTGACTCCGTGTATGCAGGTCTAAATCTACGAAACTTCGAATTAAAAAATACGCTCAACCTCAAAAGGCAAGTCTCGTGTATCTTAAGACACCATTAATCCTTTACCGGCCATCTCAGTTGCTAGAGCGACAGACTACTTACTACTTATCCGATGATCGGGGGCTCTATTCCAGACCCTCAACAAACAAATCGTCGACTTTAGTCAAAGAATACAGAATATTCTTTAAATTGTAATTTTCAAGAATTGCTTTAATTGTTATTAAAACTTGGAATTAACCACATCTATCTACATCATTCTTCACGTAGAACATTTTCTCAATGATATAATTACCAGTGGAAGCCCTGTATATATTCAAATGTTTGACGTATTGTTCTTGGTTCGCAGTCCATTCTTTATTCTTAAGTCTAAGAATGGGTTGGTGAATATGGGCCTAGGCCACATAACTTTTGTGACGATGGGTAATAAAATCATTTCTACGGCCATTCTCGCCCCCTTTCTCTGATTGAATAAGGGCAGTTGTCCGTTACTTCCACAAGTGTGTGCGCTTAGGACTGGGAAACCAGCTATCTCAGGAAAGGCGTGAGGTGTTTAAATGACCGCCGTGTCATGACTGAAATACTATTGAAAATGGAAAAGCCAACTGAACAAACAAACATTATTATTAAAAACATTAATTATAAAAAAACAATGATGTAACGTCCTTACCAGTATGTTTTGATAAATTTCATAGTGCCACTTCTAATCAAATAAACTACTAAATTTATTGAAAATGATGGCACGAACATTTGCTCTCAAGAGTCAGTATTACATATGTGCACTCCAGTTATTTTAATTAAAATATTCATTAAAGTATGATTGAAAGCTTTCATGACAAGTATTACTTTGGCTCAAACGCAAAATCCAAAGGTGTCCAGACTTGTTTATGTTATTCAAGAATAGGCCATTGGGGAGAACACTTAATACGACTTAATTAGAAACACACAATTAATCGCGAATAGAATGTGCCATGATCAATAACTATCAATGACTATTCAGCATGCATACAAATGGCAATGCTCGAACATAATACGCAAACATTGTAAGAAGGTCAAGGTCAGTGCGTGTAATTAGAAAGTAGTTTTACGCAATAAAATCTGGAGTTACTTTTTTAATATTACCCTGATTAATTGGTTCAAAATACATATTATCTGTGAGCATCAAGTTAGTTTGCCAGTAGCATCATGGTAATATCACTATACCATCAGGGACTTATACTGACTAGAAGGGTTTTTAGAAGCGGAGGCTTACTAACTTTTAGAAATTAGATTTTATGTATCATTCAATGGGTCTTTCTGGATTTACTTTGAAGCATTAACTGCACTCATTGCTTTTACCTCTAATAAGTCACTCGTAATGAATAATCATTTTATCCGAATATTCTTATCAATCCGAACATGACTTTAATTAAATTTGGCTTGAGCTGCACAATCATAATTATGACACAATTTCTATCTGTGACGCTATATTTTTGCGATGAGAACACACAACGAAGTGGAGTTAGTGAAACAACACATGAAGTCGTTCATCCGTTTTATTACTCATTCAATAATACAAATAAAGACAAGCAGAAGTGAAAATAAAGAAATACATGTATAACCGTACGGAAATATGATACCCTATGGATTGTGCATACACATCGTTTATAAACTGCATATTTAAAATAAAAGTGTAAGTACAATTTCAACTAAAGAATCTAAATGGGGTTTAGATGAACATGTACTGTACATAATGAAAATAAAAGTGCATTACGAAGAAAACATACGACATTGAACAGTATAGTTCACAAACTTGTTCTGTTTTGCCCCAAAGTTTGGAAGGTTCAACGACAACATCATCACCCTAAAACCAGTATCAGACTGCTGAATGGCACAACAAAGACAAAGGCTTCGTCAAAGTTCCATCTTCGGATGACCAGTAAACGTATCACCGCATTCCACTACATTAGGAGTCTTGGACTCCTAATTCGACAGGGACGTTAGACGCGTCCGAATCGGAAGTGGAGCGCTGGATCCTCTCCACAGGACCGTTCCCGGCCTGCTTAATCCTGTGCACCGCACTCTTTACTTCCGGTGTCTCATAAAGGCCATTGTCGCTAANAGTGCATGTACACTTGATGTGGGACTAGATGTCTAAATCGGCGTTGCAAGCCTGATACAAACAAATACATATTACATTAACATAAGAGGTTTTAATGTCTAATACCAAAAACCACAATAAAGTATTAACCATTTATCACATCAGCTAAAGTTATTTTATTTTATTTTTAATAAATATTTGTAAAAAAAACACATTGTCTCAACTTTTTGCTAAGCATACTTCAGATGGTATTTAAATGCCTTATTGTTAAGTGATTGGTTGTGTGCCATATATAAAGGAGTGCATTGTATTAAATTTATAATACGGTTTTCCTTCTGCTGGTGCATCTTGGGTATTTTTTTTAATAAGTATATTTAATTAAACACAGATTTAGACTAGTAGACAGCTTTTTAAAATAAAATAAATTTGATTATATTCTGAAAAATACTGCACCTGTATGTTCTCCCTTCATCACACTGCAACCATCAAAGCCAANTGGATTCTGCGTTTGGGAGAACAACTTTTTGTTTGCGGTTAGTAAGGTAGGATTAGAACCAGATAAGAGACTACCTAAAACCTTATAAAAATCCAACGATTTCTTATATTTATTGGAATACTTACATTAAAATTTGAAACATGTATTTAAGGTCTGAATTTGTAAAAACGTAACACGAGTCACGGGGCAGTCACGTGCGTATCATGCTGTTGCTTGCTGATCTCTTATGTTTATGTAAACAGAAATGGTTAGCGATGACGTGCTTCATATCAGTTTCTACGTGAGAGACAGACAAGTAAAATTATCGTTTACGGTCGAGTCGCTAATAGCGAAAATTACCCAATGGCAAAACTAAATGATGGTTGATTGGCCAACTGCCATGGTGCATCCTGTTTACCGAGCTTGAATTCACGGGCTATAAAATATTGTGTAACAATGTTCTGTATAACACTTGACAATGACAGACTCAAGGATTAAACAGTAATCTAAGTTTGAACTAGATGTCTCACTAGACGACAATACGATAGTTATACAAAAGCATCAAAATGTAATAAAATATTACCTTTTAGAGTAATTAATTAATATTCAATGAACGTATTTGGTCACTTACAATTATTAAGTTAAAGATACATTGAACGTTGTTGGTTATCCAGATGTCGTTATTATCAACATCATCATCATTCGCATCAGCAGCAGAATCTGTATTAGTTATAGTGTTGTTGGTTGAAGTTTTCGAACTGACTGAGATTTTAGTGTAACAAGCATTCTGCCAATATTCTGTCAAGCAAAGAAAGTGGTCTTTAAGACATAAGAAAGTTTTTTGTATGAATCGACTTCGTTTTGATGAGATGTTTGAACATAACCTAGATTTTGAAGAGGTGCCCATTCTGACAAAGATTTTATACAATCATTTGAGGTGCAGGCTTGGTGGACACCGCCTGGAATTACCGGTCAAGAGAAATTAGCATATGTTTATACGTTATGATAACACGCTTCACAATAATACAATAAAATTAAGTGTCTGATTTCTATCGTATCTATTTGCACACCATCATCAGGAGCAGAAGTGTTTCAACATCACTAGGCTACGTCCAGGAACTCATCAGACTGTTTAGAGTAGTTCATAGTCACCTGGCTACGCTCAGGAACTATCAACGCTGTCTGTGAGTATTTTTAAAACGCTAGGCGAAGTTCAAGACGTAGCAAGACTGTCTGTGGGTCTTTAGGAATCACTCGTCTAATGTCATGAGCTAGCCCGACTGTCTGAGAGCCATTATGATTTGACCCGTGAAGGAAATAAGCAGACTGCCTGGGAGGTATAAGGTTACTATAATTGGAAACCAGCAGACTGTCTGAGAGTCTTTGGGAGTCACATTGCTACGACCAGGTAGTAGCCAGACAGGCGTGAGGTCATAACGCTACGACCATGGGCTAGCCTGACGGGTTTTGTCTTTGGAAGCATTAGGCTACGACCATTGACTACCCTCGCGGGTTTTTCTTTAGAAGAATAAGGCTACGATCAGGCACAAATCAGACTTTATGGGAGTCTTTGGGAGTCAGATGGCTACGAAATTTTCAGTACACAATGCAAAATATATCATTAAATTAAGAATTAAAGAATTCTTATGTAAAAATTTATTTTCTCATACTTAGAAAAATACCAATAAAATGACGAATATGAACGAGAAAAGTTAAAGTAATATACTTTAATGTACCATATTTTATATGGTTTATGAATTTCATAAATCCATTTTTATTTTCTAGCGCTTCGATTAGTCTAACATATGCAATGGTAGTTTTTGGACAAACATAAAATGTGTATATGTGTCATCTTCCAAACAAAAACATGTTAAGAAGTTCCAATTAGTGTACTCTACAATGTCTATTGTACGTACAATACTGAGTTTCCGACCAAAATGTGTTTTAAAATCACTGAAATTTGTTTTAAGGCTTTCCTGCCAATATTTATTCTTAGCTGTTTATTGGGGTATCATGATGTCATAAATTTCAACGAAAAACAAGTAAGGTATGATGACATGCTGAGTTTTCGATGAAATTTGTTTCAAAATGATTGGTATTGTTTTTTAGGCTTTCCTGGAAATATTTATTCTTAGCTTTTTTTCTGTGTATCATGATGTCATAAATTTCAACGAAAAAAATAAATAAATTAAGGTATGATGACTCGATTATTTGGGTGGTTTTACAGTTTTAATAGCACACGCCTCGTACATTTAGCGTGTTTGTTGGTTATTATGTCGCATTTAAAATGAAATTTACCACGATTGTATAAATGCACGTTATTACATTAAGAAAAAAGACCTCTTTGCTGCCTATAAGCTGCAATTTGATATAATTAGTCATTTAATTGAAATAGATCGTATAGGTATTTTTTTGAAGTTTATAAACATATTATTTCGTCTTTTCGTTTTAGCTGTCCTTCGCTGAACCATGGAAATTTGGAACCATTTTGTATCGTTTATCGTCCACAATGCTATCATGAATTGTCTAACAGCCAACTTGCAAGTTGGAACAGCTAACACGCATGTAGGAAGTGACTTGCAAATTGGAACAGCTAACACGCATGTAGAAAGTGACTTGCAAGATGGAACAGCAAACACGCATGTAGAAAGTGTCATTGCGCATCGTGTGTTTTTGTTAATTTGTTTTTATACCAAACAGCGATTCGGCTGCTAAGCGTTTATTTCGAGACACGCCTTCGGTATAGGTATCGATTAACATTGTGCATGAATTAACGCAAAACGTTTATCATTTTGCAACTAAAAGGCATAATCGTGTTTCAATAATTTATAATAACACTTATTTTCTATCAATGATCAATTATTATAAAATGAGGCATAGCAGACAACAAAAAAGCACTATATTGTGTGTAAGCATGTTTAATAATGATTTAAGAACACTTACACTTTTGAGCCACCGTTTACACATGTAATGTCAATGTAGGCGATGATAGTTGACAATACATCAGGTGAATTGTCCTTAATGTACTGCATTTTATTCCAAATGCATTGTAGTAGGGGCAACAGACTCAAGGTAAATAGTCACTGTAGACAATAAAGTTTGTTTTATAATTGCATGAAAGTATAAAATATAATCGGTAAATTTGGAATCTATATTGTACAATAATCTGAATTACTGCATATAGTTAATATATCCATTTCATGTTAATTATTTCCCATGGCATAGATGTGTCGTGTTCTGAGAAAACTTGGCATAATTCTTGTGAGTAAATTGTCATCCCAGATTAGCCTGTGCAGTTCGCACAGGCTTATCAGGGACGACAATTTCCGCTTTAATGGAATTTTTGTTTAAATGATGTCTCTTCTTAGCGAAAATCCAGTTTAGGCGTAAAGTGTCGTCCCGGATTAGCCTGTTCGGACTGCACAGGCCAATCTGGGACGACACTTTACGCACATGCATTTTGTCCAGTTTTCTCAGAACACGACACAAATTCACGATTTAATTAACGTGAGTTGGTTTGTATTTATAAATTGCATTTACGTTACGCGCCACGGCTGCATGGGTTATAAACGCCCACATGCAAAATGCAGTGTCATAAAGCATAAGTTGGTTGAACTAAAATAAATCATTTCACCTCAAATGTGACTCATATGTTCCGCAGTATAATTTGACAGTAAACGTATGCGTGATACTTGAATGTTATTTTCAATGTAGGTTAACGTAAATAGTATTTAACTCGATTGTAAATAATGTAATATTTTTAACGATTTTGACAATTTAAACATTTCAGACTTACGCTTGAACAATAATATTATTAAACTAGCTACAATAAATAATCAAAGCGCTGAAGGTATGACAGTTGTTCGCTATTGTGTAAACAGAGGGTATTGTAATATCGCACTTTGGTGTGAACCCTACTACGGTCTTTAAAGCCGAAGAGCGACCACAGTGCGTTGAGGTAGTACATATATATAGAAAAACGAAACGCCTTTTGATTGTTCCTAGTACATCCTAATTGAGTCGGTTCCAGCATCATTATCTTAGCCGTCGTCATAGTCATCATCGTTGTTGTAATGGGTCAACATCGTCATCATCATTATTATCATCATCATCATCGGAATCACCATGCTCACTATTTGTATAATCATTATCCAAATGACCATTCTAATATCTTCACCGTCATCATCACCACCGTTAAAATAAGCATCAGCATAAACATACGCATTTTGCTCATCACCAGATTGTCAATATGAAATCCTCGGTCAATGCCAATTCGCTTTGATATGGAAATATTAGGAATACTCATGTCTGATAACTTCATTATTGCTTTGAAACGTATGCTTAATACTTTCATAGAAGTTGAATGCTGATTATGGTGATAATATGATTATAATATGATAATGGTTTAGATTTTTATGAAGACAACATATTGATGATGATGAGATAAGGGCGGTGATTGTAGTATGTTGTTGTTGTTGATATTGATAAAAGGTGTTTGTAGCAAATGACGCCGGACCCGACTATGTCAAGGTCCGTGTATATAAATCTTTGGGAGGAACACTGCAATTCACACGTCACGTTTCAACTTTTATTTCATCCACATAAACAATGCCGCCGACGACGCCAACGAGTACACAGACTACCTCGACAATGACGTCCCCGACGGTTATGGCAACGATGACAAATGCGAAGATGATAATACGTAAATGACGTTCACAAGTACATCCTATGTGACGATGTTAATACCAATGTGACGATAACGAAGTGACGTTTCTTAAGTGACGGTCATCTGTAATTAACAATACGAATGAAAAGTATAATAAACAAACGGTAATCTTACATGCAGGATCTTAATACCTATGTGTAATAATAACATGTGATAAATTGAAATCACGTTATATTGATTTCAACTGATACAAAAAACACATAATTGAAATGAAAACATAATTCCTTTTCAGATGACTGTGTAGTCTTCCTGTACCCTTATTGCAGAGTTAATTAATGAGACTTTAATATTCACTCAAATAAATGTATAAATTTATTTATCAAAGAAGCACTTTTACAAAAGATACAAAAAAATATTAATACAAAAATAACTAATGAAAAACAAAATCAACTTACTGTACAATGCTTTCTTACATCCCCAACATTTATATTTCGATTATCTGAGACCACAAACCACTAGTTTCAGAGCCTTAATGTGTCTGAGGGCTTTGGGCGTCGGTCCCATCGTACGTTAAATAATTCTAAATAAAGCCATGAAAATGACATCATTTTTGACCAATCAAATTCTGGTATAAGCCCCAGCATCATGTTCTAAATAAACCTTTTATCAAATTTGGATACTTCCGGGAACGCCACCACCATATTCGGAGACTGCTAGTTCATCATATAATGATATGAAACACTTGTTTCCCCGTCAATACCTCAAAGGATGGCTAATTGTTAGATGTGCCATTACAATCTGATATACGAGCTTCCCTCCCTAGCTTATCGAGCCCTGGATTCTTAACACAAAGAATCGGGACCGACCTTGTCACATCCCAAGTCCAGAAACCCCGTTAAATCAACATTCTGCTGGTTTGAAACAATGGTGCTAGTCTGCAACACCGCCACCCAATGAACCTTCCACAGAAGTTCATTCAAATACTTAAATTAACTTCAGACTAGGCTCGAACTCGTAACATATATGAATACATGCATATTCCTCTACATCAGTCAACTAGACTACAGATACAAGATTATGATCCTACTACAATACTAACGATACAAACTATTAACATGCGAACCTAATCTGCTATACCGTATGCAGTTTATTGCATATTACTGATTCTAAGCAACGTTTTGCTCTAACAAACACAATTGTGTTATCGGGCGAACCTTTTCCTTACCACTCACTCTAACTCTGCATGACCGCACAAGGCCGTCTCTTCCCTTACTCACCTCTACTACAAGTCCTAAAGGCCAATGACCACGAGTCGAAGTCTCGTCGCATACGAGAACAAGGTCATTTACTGCCATATTTCTCCGACTGTTATGCCATTTCTGGCGTACCTGTAAATTTGGGAGATACTCCTTGAGCCATCGTCTCCAGAAAATGTTCGCCAGGTACTGAACCTGTCTCCACCATCGCCGACTATAGTTATCTCCCTTCTCAAACACTCCTGNAGTAAAAAACAATAATAAATAACAGGTAACGGTAGCAAAATCTTCACATACAAATTTATGGTATGCATAAATGTTGTTTTATAGCAATGATGGCGAGGAGTTGAATGTCCTTCATGGTCTTAAAAGCGCAATAGGCACAGTGATAACGTGTTGCATATACTTTCGGCATGGTACAATTTGCGGATGTTTTTTTTTTTTAATAACATGATTAGGTTACTCAAACACAACATAGAAATATTTAACGAAGTGGTAAATTTAATCTCAATCTCTTTTGAAATAGCAGTCAAAGAATGTGTTTATTACAACGATGCTCTTTTTATGGTAAAAGTTTAAAATGTAAAGGAACTCTAAGGTTAATACACATACCAGTGTTGTCGCATAATCTTACCTTTTTCAAAAAAAAATGTTGTAAAAATGCGGTATACACGCCAAGTTTTTGAGAAAAGCGCACTGAACGTAATGGTAAATGCGATACAAAAACAAACGACTCTTGTCTGAAAAGAAAAATACACACGCCGTATCAATCATAGAAAAAGCATACACAACANAATAATAATAATAATAATAATAATAATAACAATAATAAAAATCATAATCATAATAATAATCATAATTATACTCATAATAACAATCATAATAATAATCTTAATAATACATAATCACAATTGTTTTGAATAACGCTCTGATTAATTTCACAATTGCCTTGAATAAAGATCTGATTTATTTCACAACTGCCTTGAAAAACGTTCTGATTAATTTCTCAACTATCTTGAATAACGCTCTGATTAATTTCTCAACTATCTTGAATAACGCGCTGATTAATTTCCCAACTGCATTGAATAACGCTCTCATTAATTTCACAACTGCCTTGAATAACGCTCTGATTAGTTTCTCAACTATCTTGAAAAACGCTCTGATTAGTTTCTCAACTATCTTGAATAACGCTCTGATTAATTTCACAACTGCCTTGAATAACGCTCTCATTAATTTCACAATTGCCTTGAATATTTCTCTGACTAATTTCACAACTGCCCTGAATAACGCTCTGATTACCGGTATGAACAAGATCCCTACCATGCCGCACAGCGCGCCATTGATCATGATGAGGATGCTCCACCTCTTGTTGCCGACCTTCGGCAACTTGTTGACGAACATAGCGGAGCAGGCGGCAAAAGAACCGGAAATGAACGTGTTTACCACGACGATGCTGATGATAGAGCCGTCGCCCGGTTTAGTGATAGAAAGCTGGGAGCCGCCGTTGAACGCCAGGAAGCCGAAAAACAGGATGAAGCCCCCGAGAGCCGCAATCTGAGAGAAGATTATCAGATCTTATAACAACACGTTCACAAAATGCGAAAATACAAATACAATATAAAACAGGTCAATGATTTTGGAAGCACAGCGCACTTCAAGTGGAAAGTTCTTCTTTTGAAAATATATGGTGATAAAACACTGAGACGATCACGAACAAAATGCCGTGTAACATTTTTTTTTAATGAATGTACTAACGCGACTTAAATTATTGGAATATATTTTGTAATCGCTCACTATGTACTCGTAAAGCATTCGTTATATGCAGTGGTAATATGTAGATAATGCATTACCGGAACAGAGTGCCCTCTGATGGTCATCACCGTGTGTGTTTCCTTGTCAAAACGGCCTAAACGGGGACCAAGTATGGCGGCTGCCACGAACGCTGCCGAGCCTCCAAGCACGTGCACACAACCACTTCCGGCGAAATCCTGTGTAAGTAGCAAAGAGTCATAGTCAAGTAAACATCATTAACAATTGTTAAGCTTCAAAAACAATCATTTGACAGGAATGACAATCATAATCGCTAACCTCAGGCGAGAATGAATACTTTTTATAGTGGATAAAAAGTCATGATCACCGACCAACAGATTTAAACCATAGAATACAAACAAAACATTCTCACCAACATTCAACGCGTGTGAATATGTCCATTTTCGAGTTTGTAATTGTTAAGGCTTTCTTCGTACGACTCACAAGAAACGGGCGCAGTCAGAAGCATAACATAAGTATGCCAGCAACAAAAAACGTATAATGCAAAGCAGTCTAAACTAGTTTCGAGCTTCTAATTTTAAATGCGTTCTGCATACGACTGACAAAAAACGGACGCAAGCAGTAACATAACATAAGCACGCCAGCAAGTATCACGTTTAATCGAATACAGTCTAGAGTATTACCCTGAATCGAATAACGCCTATGCTTCCGCCGTAGTTCATTCCGGTGGACAGGAACCCGCCGGCCCAGACCCAGTGGGTCACCACCGGATAAATAAACGCTGTAAAACCGGATATATGAACGCTGTAAACATGTTTAGTAGCGTCATAAATTATACAGGGCTCGGTTGCTCAGAACTTAACTGCCAGTTAAGGGAACAGTCTGTAAACTTCAGACGCAACTAAAATAAACTTTAACAGCAATGGTATCATCAAACATGTTCAATTTATTCGGGAAAACAAATGTGTTAACAATTAAAACATATAATATATGGTTGACAATTAAGACACATAAATAACTTGATTCAATTAGTTGAAACGTTTATTGATAAATCTTTGTTCAAAAGCTAGATTGACCTTCGGTCGGACCACACAATCAGACATAGCTATGATTCCAAAGCTAGCTTGACCTTCGACAGGACACTACAAAACAGACATACCTATGATTTAAAAGCTAGCTTTATCATTGGCAGGACAATACAAAACAGACATACTTATGATTCAAAAGCTATCGTGAACTTTCCATACAAAACAGACATACCTGTGGTTACAAAGCTAGCTTGATCATTGGCAGGACCATTCAAAACAGACATACCTTTGATGCCAACGATAGCTTGACCTTCGGCAGGGCCATACAAAGCAGACATACCTGTGATTCCAAAGCTGTATATTAGGAAGGCCATGAAGTCACAGCGTTCAGCAACGGCTCCGGAGATGATGGTCGACGCCGTCGCAGCGAAAGTATATTGGAAAAAGAAATCAGCGTATTGGGTGACGGGGAGGTTGTGCGAGGCGAAAAACGTGTATCCGATGAATGTGTTTCCTTTTCCATATGCGAAGGCGTATCCAAATAGCCAATAAGCAATGCCACATACGACTGAAATATAAAGTATTGTATATATACATACATGTGAAACTTTAATTTATTTAGTATATAAATGTAATTTTTGGTAAAAGAAAATAATTTGAACATACATGTTATATATCATGTTATATATGATTGTTTGATTACAACTATGTTTTTACAAACCCTTCAAGTATGTGTTCATAACCTTCTATGTATGTAACCTGAATGTATGTATTACTATATGGTAAAAATAAAATGTGGGCACAAAAAGAAAAAGAAATTTAAAGTATTCTTATAATGTGTTGAGTTAATATTTCAGAGAGTGCATATTCCAGTTAAGGGTTTCACGTTTACAGATTTTTTTAAGCGTTTAAACGAAATGAAATTAACGAAACGTTACCGTTTAAACGGTATCCCTATGTCCGTTTTAAAAGCATCAGTACCATCGCATTTCGAAACCGAAAGTATTAATTATTTCCGAAAGTTATATGCAGTGCATATCCTATTCGCGCACTGACGTCATATTAAAACCATAAAATATTATAAACCAGACCATCCGTATCAACACATGTGTATTCGTCATTCTATAAAAAACACAATTTTAAGAACGTCGATAATAATGTAAAATCGACGACAAATACTGTATCCGAATTTCCGAAAACGACACTCCGAAACATATGTACGAATTTGCACATGAAATACAATGTGCATATCGTTTGACTGCAGAAAATGAAAAAATAGTTAACATGCAAAAACGTAGTCAATATATAACTTAGTTAAAATATTGCTTTTCAACGTTTTCTGAAAGTAGCGAAGACTTTCCGTTAGTTTCCATTCATGTCCGTGACATCCGCTAACCAATCAGAAATAAATTACTGCCGAATTCGGTAGTGCCCGGATTCACCGCAAGTACCCGGATTTCGCAGTTCGTCATCGATATACTTCGTACGGCTAGTCGGCTACGTTATTTGCACCCCAATATTTATTATATTGATATTGACTGTTTTTGTAAACGTTTTTGAGCAAAACACGAAACGCGACCGTTTAAACGTATAAACGTGATACCCTTAATTCCAGTACTAACTAATGAGTTTCCCGTATAATGTATATTTACAAATGAGACAATACATTACAGTTTTTTATGCAATCCCTTTTATGGAGAATTTGTATCCACTATGGAATAAACGTCATCACGTTTTTCTAAATTAAACGACATAAATTTGTCTGACGTTCTTAAGTTAACACATTACCAAAAGTTTTAAAATATCTAATGAATAGCAAGAGCAACATTGACACCAACTCCTTTTTGAGCATCACTGTGTGCATGTACACATTCGTTCATACGCTTACACATGTAACTAATGGGTCACTATGCATAAATTACACGGTCATATTTTATTACATTGGACTACATACACGAGTCCAAGACGTTCTTCATGAGGATATTGGTGACATTTTTACTTCTGACGGCTCCCGCTTCCAGGAAAGCGAAGCCGCATTGCATAACTGTAACAAAACATTAGAAAGAATGCAAAGTTGCTTAACTAACTGTTCACATTGAATAACTGTATAAACATTTAAATAGTGCATAATTTCAAAACTGAGACCCCATTAAATAACTGTTAACATTAGAACCACTGCATACCAGTAACACCAATATTAGTGCAACCGATCAGAAGCAATGCATATGTTCTGAAGTCAAACAGCGCTGCATACCTGATAAATATTATATATAATTTCGTAACCGCGTTGCACAACTGAAATATAATATGCATTTTTGCATAGCATACATGTCAAGCATAATAAACTGTGCTTAACCGCATAACATTAACCACACGTGCTTAACCGAATAATTGTTCATAACCGCATAACAGCCAACCGCATAATCGTTTTGTATAATTGTAAAGATTGGTAACTCTGCTGACTGAATAGCCGTTACAGCACTACATGACTGAGCGCGTACAGCAATGTATAATTGCTGAAGTGAAATAGAACGATATTAATACATCATTATACACACTGCAGAATTGCATATTTATTCAAATCTTACTTTATTTGGTGACATGTATTCGAATCTTGTAGCCTGCGTGCATTTGTTTCTCACCTTACTTTATTTGTATATCTTTTATGTGAATGTACATGTACACGGTATGCATCCGTTTCAGATCTTACATTGTTTATATAAATTGTGAGCCGCTCTCTAAGAAAATGGGCCCTAATGCATGTACGTTGTAATAAGCCTGTGCGGACTGCAAAGGCCGATCTGCGACGACAACGGTCGCTGTTATTGTATTTATCGTTAAAAGGAAGTATATTCTTTGCAAAAATCAAGTTTATACGGAAAGTGTCATCCATAATAAACCTCTGCAGACTGCAAAGGCTAATCTGGGACGGCACTTCACGCTCATGCATTAAACCTCATTTTTACATAGCGCGGCTCATAATTATTTGGATTTGACATGTACCGTGCATCAACATCCTACTTTATTTGAACATATTATGAATTCTAATGTTTAATGTACCATACATGATAAACATTTAGATTAATAATTTGTAACATCAAATAAATCATTAAAATATGGTCGCTTTATGAGTGTTATGCACATGCTAGTCATCTTCGATGCATCTTTATTACTATAATTAAACGTAATATTTTAACAACTTGTTTTGATGCCTGAGCTGTTTTCATGTTTCGATCATTCACGTATCAGTCAAAGGTACCATGCTATCAAGTCAAGGCCATGTATGTATTTCATGGGTTAAGTACTTGTATTTCCAAAAAATGGAATATCTTGGAGCTAAATCACATCAACACACTGATGTTTTTTTTTTAAACAACTTAGTGCAAATGTTAATAATTCTTAATATATATGAGACAGCGGGTTATTTGGAAGAAACCGACATTTTGCCCATAGCATCAATGTCATGCATTAAAATCAAATTCTCAATTACAACACTTGAAATTCAGAAAGTGCTTGTTCAAATTTTATCCATACATTGTCTGATGTTAAGGTGTTATGGACTTAATGAATACATGAAGGTCGAAGTTTAAGTTAGCTAAGCTAAAGGTTATGCCTCAGGAATTGAGATTTTTTTTGCCGGTTGTTTTGCTTTGGTATCTTTTTTACCTATTTTTCTTGCGTCTTGAATTTTCGGGCTTGGGTCACTTTTTTGTATAATGTTACTTGGGCCAAGTATTGTGCTTTTCCCATTTTCGGTAGGACACGTATTTTCTCCCATTACCAGACGAATGTACAATGACGTGTCTCGTTTTATTTCTATCTTACATTAATCGCTGGCAGACCTATCCATGCACTAGACGCACCGAATTGCATTTATGTCGATAACATCTTAACATAAAACTTAATTGGTAACTTAAGATCCATTTAAGTATATTTGAATCCATATATCAGTCACGAGCAACTCATGCGTAACTGCAGTTTGATAAATCTTTCCTTTTTCATTATTGTACCTTTTCCCAAAAGGCATGTCCTACGCAACCAGTTTAAAGACAATAATCTCAATACCAAGCTAAACTGCTTAAAAGGTTCGCCTTTTGTAAACTTCAAAATATCAAGAGCATCATCCGTGGGTACGCTCGACCTTCTCATATATTGCAGCGCTCTTCCATTTTTATTAGACTGATTAAATCACACTATAATTCAGCATCTTTGTATCTTGATGTATGTCGATATGTATTTTAAAGAAATAAAATGTAATGCTTCAAAAATGTTCTGTTAAATGGACTCCTCCTTTTCGTAGTTATGTAGCATACAGCCAGCCAAATGATCACAGAGGGAAATAGACTTAACAGGTATGCAAATAATAAGTTACAGCTTTATTAAAACATTATTTTAGTTATAGTACGTATATCAAACAGGTATCTTGAAACGAATGCAGCTATCATTGTATGACGCCAGATTTAGTGATTGGCATGACAGTTAAATACCTACCCGGTAATAGTTCAAATCTATTTAATGTAGCGCCTACTAGCTTAAATCTATTTAATGTAGCTCTATTGCATTGTAAGCCTAAGGCTTATTGAGACTCTCTCGAGTCTGCGTCCTGGGTAGAGACAGTACTTGACGTCGTTGAAAGAACGAAAATACGCTCCTACAGTGGGGATCAAACCCTTGACCTCCCGATCACAGCGGACAGCTAAGAATTATTATATATTTATTTTAATTATATCATCCATCAAGTATGGAGTTCTAGCTCGCTTAAAGTTATCCCACACTTTTGGCGACACGCTGCTACCTACAAGTTTGTGTCGTATTTGTTGGAGAACCGAAAACAATTGGGTCGATGTGTCGTATTAACATAATAATCGGCATAGAATAGTGGGATATTTCCTAGCAGAGTGTATGTCGACTTTACATGACTGACTATTCGACTGTACAAACAGTATATGCGATAGTACATGTATAAACGGTTTTATGTAATAGTATAAACTTCGGTATAATGCAATAGTATAAACTATGGTATTATGCAATAGTATAAACTATGATATTATGCAATAGTATAAACTATGGTTGTATGCACCAGTATAAACTATGGTATTATGCATTAGTATAAACTATGATATTATGCAATAGTATAATCTATGGTATTTTGCAATAGTATAAACTATGGTATTATGCAATAATATAAACTATGATATTATGCAATAGAATAAACTATGATATTATGCAATAGTATAAACTATGATATTATGCAATAGTATAAACTATGATATTATGCAATAGTATAAACTTTGATATTTTGTAATAGTATAAACTATAATATTATACAAGAGCATAAACTATGATATAATGCAATAGTATAAACTATGATATTATACAATAGTATAAACTATAATATAATGCAATAGTATAAACTATGATATTAAACAATATTACAAACTATGATATTATGCAATAGTATAAACTATGATATTATGCAATAGTATAAACTATGATAGAATGCAATAGTATAATCTATGATATTATGCAATAGTATAAACTATGATAGAATGCAATAGTAGAAACTATGATATTATACCATAGTTGAAACTATGATACTATGCAATAGTATAAAATATGATATTATACAAAAGTATAAACTATGATAATATACAATAGTATAAACTATGATATTATGCAATAGTATAAAATATGATATTATGCCATAGTAGAAACTATGATAAAATGCAATAGTATAAAGTATGATATAATGCAATGGTATA
>VMBQ01007584.1:0-41393 GCA_007657795.1 Dreissena rostriformis | reverse complement strand
GCGAAAGAATTACGTCAATATCTCCAAGGTCAAGGTCACACTTTGAGGTCAAAGGTCAAAACTGGCCATAAATGAGCTTGTCTGGGCCATTACTCTGTTGTTCAATGTGAGATTTCAAATTCATTTGGCACATTTGTTGGCCATCATTGGACAGTGTGTCGCGCGAAAGAATGACACTGATATCTCAAAGGTCAATGTCACACTTTGAGGTCAAACGTCAAAAATGGCCATAAATGAGCTTGTCCGGGCTGTATCTATGTCGTTCAATGTGAGATTTCAAAATCATTTGGCACATTTGTTCACCATCATAAGACAGTGTGTAGCGCGAAAGAATTATGTCAATATCTCCAAGGTCAAGGTCATAACTTTGAGGTCAAAGGTCAAAAATGGCCATAAATGAGCTTGTCCGGGCCATTACTCTGTTGTGCAATGTGAGATTTCAAAATCATTTGGCACATTTGTTTGCAATCATTGGACAATGTGTTGCGTGAAAGAATGACACTAATATCTCAAAGGTAAAGGTCACACTTTGAGGTCAAAGGTCAAAAATGGCCGTAAACAAGCTTGTCCGGGCCATAACTCTGTTGTTCATTTAGAGATTTAAAAATAATTTGTTACATTTGTTTTGTTTCTCAAGGGTCAAGGTCTTACTTTGAGGTCAAAGGTCAAAAATGGCCATAAATGAGCTTGTCCGGGCCATAAAACTGTTGTTCATGGAGATATTTCAAAATTATTTGGCACATTTGTTTGCCATCATTGGACGTTGTGTCCCGCGAAAGAATGACATCGATATTTCAGAGGTCAAGGTCACACTTTGAGGTCAAAGGTCAAAAATGGCCATAAATGATAATGGCATAATAATTCTTAAAAATCACCATAAATTAGCTTCTCTTATTTTGTGAAGAAATATTCTGTGTCAATGTAGGGTATGGGGGTGTTAGTCACTTCTGTGACAAAGTTCTAGTTTTCATACCTTTTTACCATTTTTTTTTTCTTCTTTATAAAGTATCGGTAAATTTGCAATAGGAGATCATGTACAGAATTCCAAATTGCCTTCCGAAAAATCCCAAAACAAAGCGAAATACATATAATTTGTAAAGCACTTTATTTAATGTTATTGCATTCTTAGTACGTCAGTTATCCGATATTTGGGCAACATTTTAATTTTTTGTTGATTGCAAATAATGCTATGTTATATTAACTTGTATTTATATTACCATCATCATAACAAACCTGTCAGTGATATTTGTTCTAAGTTATCTCTTTTAGATCCATAGAATGTTATGATTATTGAACAGTGCACATCATTTTCTACATTTGTATTAACAAAAAACTCAAATGTCTTGTTTATCCAATGTTATGCATAGGGAACAACATTAATGCCTTCAGCCCTTTGATTTGAATTTGACTTTTTTTCAGCGAAGTTTGTTGTTGTTGTTTTTTTACTAAAAAGGAATTTGTTTCTGTAAAAAATAAATCACAATAATAAGGACTACAAACAAATGTAATGANGTCAAGTTGAAACAGTTTTTCACCATTGTGCAAATTTAATTGTCTTCAATATTAAGTGTTAGTTTCTTTGTGAATGACATACATAAAAGGGGGAATAAGTGCATTTAAATGAATGGAAATGAGATTTTTCAAGGCAAACATTTGTTGCATATCTATTTAACATTCTGAATGTAATAATTTTCAATGTTAATTCAAGAGTGCTTTTTATGACCCCCACAAAGGGAGAGGCATTCACAGACACTTCAGCGTTCTTAGTTTTTCCTAGTTTCCTAATTTTTCCTTTTTTTTTAAATAAATACTGCTCCTAATTTGTCTTAGTTTTTCTGATTTATTCTCCAAGTAAACCTACATTTCCATTTCAGCATTATTTCACTCAATCAAAGTCTGTAAATGTATGTCCATTTGTTCTGGAAATATTGTGAAGTAACATTCAGATGAGTTGTATAGGATTTTGGCATTGTGGTTTGGTGTCAATGAAGCTTCCATGCATGAGTATATAAGATAAGCCTCGCATAGTACCATTGTGCTAGAAAGGAATATGTGTTTTTTATTTTCACATTTGATGTACATTTAGCATGGTGTAGAGCCATTTGTCAATACAATTCTGTTCTTGATTTGCATACTGCTTCTTCCATATTTATTATGTTATTTGATTCCCAGAAACTTGGAATTAAAAGTAATTAAAATATTTTTCTTGCCCCCCCCGGTATGTTCATGCAGTAGAAAGATAGTGGCAGTGACTGTCATTTCTGGCTGTTCTTCTGTCTTTCTATCCGTAAAGGGTGCAGTAGATTTTGCAGATTCATCCAGCACCATAACCAATCTGTACATAAACAATTTCTAAAATGACTGTTAAAAACTTTGAATTTCACCCATGTC
This sequence comes from Dreissena rostriformis, assembly GCA_007657795.1. NCBI lineage: Eukaryota > Metazoa > Mollusca > Bivalvia > Myida > Dreissenidae > Dreissena > Dreissena rostriformis. The sequence goes on along the minus strand of VMBQ01007584.1, from coordinate 39,002 downwards.
TGTTCTATCATTTCAGGCATTTGTTCAAGAGTTGCTACAGAAGGCAAAGACATTGTAGAGGAAACCTGCCAACATGAAAGCCAGATCTCCGTCTTTCTTCTGATTGGTTGAACTATCATACTCATTTGCATAGGTCATGTGACATGCCATGTGTTACTCACTTGAAGATTTCATTCAGGGATTTGTGTATGTGAATATGATAATAAACTGAAACTGGTGTCGTGTTCTGAGAAAACTGGGCAAAATGCTTGTGCGTAAATTGTCATCCCAGATAAGCCTGTTCAGTCCGCACAGGCTTATCAGGGACGACAATTTCCGCTTTAATGGAATTTTTCGTTTAACTGATGTCTTTTCTTAGCAAAAATCCAGTTTAGGTGGAAAGTGTCGTTCGGATTAGCCTGTGCGGACTGCACAGGCTAATCTGGGACGACACTTTACGCACATGCACTATGCCCAGTTTCCTCAGAACACGACACACTGTTGCAGAGTTTGGAACACTGACATGATTTTTGAATTATATCATTTCCAAGCTCTGTTTATCTTTAATTTGTGATTTTGGGATAAATTGAATAAAATTGTGTTTTTTTTTTTATGTACGCTCATTTAGATTAGGTAATCCATTTTGCCAGCCATTAATTGTTACTGAATTCATAACCATGGGAAAAATGTGTGGATTTAATTTAAGTAATCAAACATATCAACATTAGCTTAATCTTCTTATTAAATCCTTTTTAGATTATTGCATATTTTATAATAACAATTATGCTAGTATTGCATTAGCTTATGTAACCTTGTTGAATACAATTTCCACTGCCATGCCTGGGTCAAAATCCAGCCATGATTCATGGTATTGTATAATGCACTTAACTTCAGTGACATTTTTTTAATCATATTAAAGTGTGTTTTTTTCATTGAAATGACATTTATTTTAAAAATCAATATTTAAATTGTATATGATTATACTCTCACCATTGGGGTATAAATAATTATCTGTAATATTTTGATATGTTGTTTACTATGTTTTATTTATTTTACTTGATAATAAATAGTTAGAGTTTGTTTATGTTGTTGCACTATGTATTTATTGTAAAACTAAACATTTTACGTCAACAAGTCAGCTATGAGCAAATATGATTAAAGGAAATGATCGTCTCCTTCCTTTCAATTTGTGTAAGCTTGAAATTAATGATAGCTTAAGGACATTAGTTTAAATAAGACAATTTTTTTAATGTTTGTAGCGATTTTTTTTACTTCAGTTTTTTGGATCAAATCCATCTCATTTTAATTAAACACATGTATAGTTTAATCAAAAGTTGAGAGAGACGTTTAATTGTCGCGTATATTCCTTATTTGCCTAAACAATTTAACAAAAACTGACACATACAGGCAAGTTTCCATTTTGTATTGGTTTGTTTAGTTATTTGCCTAAATATTCATCATATCTAATTGCATTTTCCAATTGTCAATTACTTGCAGTTTAATTTACATTGGTGTGTATCAATTTTTTTTTTTTTTTTGTATTTAGGCAATAATCTTATTTATTATATACCTGTTTAATGCTTTTAACAAAATACAGGTTGTATCAAAAATCCCGTATTATGCTACTCACTGTTTCCGATTCCGTATTACCATACTAGCCGGACTACTTTCTTGGATCCATTTAATGACGTCACATTTTAGTCATTGTTTTATCAGTTTTTTTAAAGCAAAAAAATACAATTGATAACTGTTTTCGTTAGTTGTTGTATATAATAAAAGGAATATTTACGCTAGTCAATTGTTCTCGTGGCTTGCGCTATTTCGTATCACACTCGAGGCTCTGCCTCTCGTGTGATAGATCTTCACACAAGCCACTCCACTGATACAAACTCTTGGAACAATTGACTAGGGTAATATTCTGTATGTATTCCAGTGACTGCAAAACAACATCAACCTTTTTATGATAGGTATCAATTGTTTTTTTATGAACATCTTTGAACCAAATTAAAAAAAAAACACAGTTAATATCACCTTTTATCAGAAATATTCTGAATATGATGGCTGTTAATGCCTTTTCCTACAAGATATGTTTAAATATTGAGATTGTAAAATAAATTTTGTATGTAAGTCAAATAAATGAAATTGACGTGTATTAGAAACTATGTTTTGACTGATATTTTATGTACTGTGACATTATTAATCCTGCATGTCTAGACTAGAGATTTTATGTTGTGTTAGACCAAGCCACACTTTGTGAATCAAAGTTGGGCAAATCGTTCGCACAAATAATGTGTTACAAGCGATAAGTGAATTTTATAAGTCATTTTAAATTGTTTGAATAATTTGTCTATTTTTGTTGGTAATGGTAAAGTGTCTATACATTTTGTATAAGACAATTTCCGTATTGTAAATCCAGTTTTCATTCCAATAAAATATCCACGAATAATTGAAACAGTTTTTGTTGTAAACTTTTAATAGAGGCTGTAATTAGCATATTTTGTTGTAAGGTTTTTGTATAGATTAAATTATTGTGTGTTCTTCTGTTTGATGTATTTTAGATAATTTTTAACTATCAGTACATTTACACCATTTTTGTCATGAATGAATTGTTGGTATTTGAAGAAATTACATCAAAAGCAATATAAATGTATTAAATACACTGCTGCCCTGGTCTTCCTATCTGCATTAACTAACCTTTGGATTGAATTTATACTTGTTGTCATTTGATTTGGAAAAAAAAGATAATTAATTTTGAAAGTCTTGAAATATGTTATTGATTATAACTGTTAAGGACATTATTAAGAATTATCTCGGAAAAAAACTTTCAATTGTTTAAAGTCATGCAAAGTATTAATTCAAAATTGCAATTGTAGATGTTAGCCAATATGTAAATATGTGTTTAATATGAATGTAATTGTAGGTGTTATTGTAGTTTTAAATGTCTTCAATAATTTTTTTATGTAAAATGGTTTCATGATATGTAAAAATGGTCATTTTTAAATGTAATTTCATTAAAAAAAAATAACATAATAAAAGTTTGAAAAAGCCATGTTTGGTTGTTGTTATATTACTAAAAAGTGAGAAAGGACTTTGATCATATTCCCATGAACTAAGATTTAAAGATCCATGCTCAAACGAATTTTAATAACTCCAAATCAGGTCGTTTGCATATACATTTGCAGTTGAAATCTTTATTCTAATATTGCTATACACACAAACCTTCAAGCTTATTTCAAACATGTAATTTTGATGAAACACATAAATAAGCGCATTTTGTCAAGAAAAATCTTAGGTTTAACGAAGTACTTCATAGAAAGTTAATAAGCACATTTTGTCAAGAAAAATGTTAGGTTTAACGAAATACTTCATAAAAAGTTAATAATATAAAAGCAATGTCTTTAAAGGAAAGTGATGTATGCAAATAATATGCCTATTTTACACAAACTGTTTTCTTTGAAAACATGGAAAAAGTCCATTTGGATCATCAGTGAAATACCATTGGTCAATAGGAAACAGTCATTCAGATACTAGTATTACAATTACAAATCACTGAGTGGTCAAGTTAAACTTGTTTTATAAGGGTATATTTTTTTAGGTTTTATGAATATTAAATTGTATCACAGTCGGTATTATTTGATAACACATGGATTAAAAAAAGAAGAAAAAAGACAACCAATTCAACCAATGTTGTCCTACCAGACCTGATGCCAACACCTAATCAACTGGTACTATCCAGTGAAGGATGTCCAGTGAGCTCGCTGGTTGGTACACGTTCTTGTTNGGCCCCACAGCGCACAACACAAGGAAAACCAAAATCTCCTTCAGTATAACATAACGAAATAGCTGCAAAATGGAGCTATAATTCAAACGTAATTTTAACTTTTGTGTTTAAAGTATTAAAAGTGAAGTAGGAAGGAACGCTGTGACACACTCTGTGTTCTTCCACAGTACAGCCACATTCTGATTTACGGAATTGTTTAGTTCTTTTGTAGATCAACCACTCGTCTCATGGACACCAGGCGATCACCGTTGCTTAACTTGTAATTTACCATGCGAGAGACGCAGTGAGTGCAGACATGTTTGTGGGCATTGTGCAACTAACTTGCGTTTGTTGCACAATTGAAACACAAATCTTACGGTTACCTCAATGGAAATTTACAAAATGCACGTTGACAGTTTGTTTATCGCGTAATAATTGTCACGATATACAATGTATCAACCGCATGTACCTATTTATTTTGCCCTTTGATATTTTCCCAAGAGGTGGCATTCTTGAACAACAAAACGATCATATTTAGATTAATTTGAAATAAATACAATTTTATTCCACAAACATATCCCCGATTAATTACGGCTTGTATGCAATAGAAGTTGCATTGAACTTGTGAATACGCGGTTTCAACCGCGTGTTAGACGTGCGGCAGTTGTAGGAAACTATGAAAACCGCACGACTAACGCAGTGCGTCTGACACAGATGCAATAATATTATGCCAAATATATCTTCGTTTTGAAAGTCATCAAACTTGCAGCAACCACGAGGTGACCGCGCGTCGGCCTTAAAGTGCCCGAGCGTGCCACAAATTTTCAGCGTTTGTCTTGCGATCTCAAAATCGTGCGTCTGGGCTGCGGTCTGCGTACGACGCAGTGAGATTTGACCAAGGCTTAAACGTGAGAGGTTCGTTGAACAAGCTTTTATCTTCTCGAATAAAATGGGCCATGCACATCTGTTTGTGTTCCGCTGCCTAGCCTCCTCGATCTGGGCTATTATACATTTTACGGTGTCCGTTTTCCATAAACAATTTTGGTTTTCTAAAATCGATCGGGGTCGGAAATCTGGAGTGTAACAATCACTACTATCAACTTTTAAACTTTATAATCACTCATGGTCCAAATGGCCATGTGTAAAATAACACAAACATAATAAAAATAAATTGAATGAAACAACGGACAGTGTCTGCCAAGGCAAAAAGTCAAACACATGTATACATGGTCATCAGCACTGACCGGTATGGTGGCTGGTAATTCCAACTTCGTGTCTCGCCAACACACCAGTACTGGCAGTAAAACGCCAAATGTAGATACAATTTATTGACATAAGTTGAGCGCCAAAGGTAGATAATTGACATAATTTGAACGTCAAATGTAGATTCTGACATATTACGGCGATAGAATATATTTGTCGTTCTGCGTGCTGACACGTCGACTTCTTTCAAGCCCGTTAGAACGCCATAAGCGAAAGCGTCAAGACAACATGTCGGTGGCCAGCAACGAACTAAAAGATCTTCTGCTATTAAAGGGAGATCACTGTTAGTGACTTCGACATTCAAATAGTAACTTATAAAGCGGTTGTAGAGCTTACTTGAATTAATTTAAATCTATTTGTTGCGCATCGGCTGAGCTTGTCGACAAGAGATTGTGCACGACTGAATAGTTGGTGAGCATTCACGTATTAAGCTATTAAACTTCCACTTACTTATTATTAGTATTACAATTATTAAACAGTTATCTTGTTACACGTAGTGTATCCATGATTGGAAAACGAAAGTTGAGACAAATATAGGTCACATTTTATATGAAATAATTGACACTATTANAAAGGTATCACAAATACATTTTGCCTGCGTTTAAAAATAAGACTATGCGCGGAAACAGTTAGCAAAGGTAATATTTTATCAAACTGGCGTAAAAGAAGTCTCAAAACATTTATTGCTTTTCACCAGAACAACTTTATTACGCTACTGATCCGGTAATGGTAACTTGACTGTATTTGGATATACAAGTTATGTTTGTATTATGAGTATTTCAAGTGTAGTTTTATAAACATTTAAAAACGCACAATTTATTAGTAAACCTTTATCGAAAAAAAACACTACAACAACCAACAGTCTGAATCTACGATCTTTAAAGCATATTTTTTCCTACTCTTCAAGACACCAAGCCACTAACTGTCCTTATCTTCAAGACACCAAGCCACTAACTGTAAGTGCTTCATTCAATATGGCATTATTATATGAACTGAACCAAAATATTGTTATAAATGCATTTTTTCATCGACACAAACCTTTTGAATCTTTAAAACCAGTTGTTATGGAGACAGTGGAATTTATTTATTAATGTTATTTACGAAATCCGTTGAGAACCATTCGAGAAATTTTGAAAAATATAAGTGTTTACACGTGCATTTAATTGTTAAAATGGGGAATTTAGATGAAACGTATTGTCTACTTCTACACATGGAATAAAACAAATAGTTAATATGATAACATAACACATCTAACCTAGATTTTATTGTTCTTCATATATAATAGATATTCATGATTTAAACATTTCTATTTGTATTGTGTTTTAACATGTACATTGTATATTTAATGGAGATCACTTAAACTGCTTCCAAAATTTGGCACCCATAGACGGATATAGGATCGTAATTGCAAACACATCAATTAGATAATTATTTGTTGAAAGAAAACAAGGAAAGCAGTCAAATTGAGCACATATGAGTACACATTGAAATAAAAATAGGTCACCAAAACTGGTACTTCAATGGTAAATTGACCATCGTCATGCGAAAATTGATCTTATGCCATATGTGACAAGCGTAGTTCCATCCCAGCCTGTTCATCCGCGCAGTCTGATCAGGAGGTACCCTGTCCGCTTATAAGACCACGCAACCTTTTGTGGCCTTTTTTTTAACGGACATCGTAGTTTCTGAACTTTCGCGGCTCAATTGGTACTTCTTGTTTAGTGGATAAATCTTTGTCCTGAAGGCAAACTCTTACTGTTGAAACTGTATGCTAACAATATGTTTCCTTGTTTGATTGTTTCGAGTTCAAGGATGGGGAAGAGGAAGTCATGTGACGTGGCTGATGTGGGCATGCGCAGGCCACAGAAAAACCAAGTCAGCCACCAGCAAGTTGATACAACTGACCACGTATGCTTTTGGCGAACATTTTACACCGAATGAATGTACTTAATCCTTTCCGATTGAAAACGCAACCAGTTCTCATGATAACAAAATCTCAACCACCAGTGCCCAGATTCCAATCTGAATCTGAATAAAGAATCCCAACTAAGGCACAATAGTCATTCAGATATTTAAAAAAAAATCATCAACACATATACATATTTAGAACGGATTTAAGAAAAACTTCATCCAAGAACACACCTATATCTTATATCGGTCGGTATTAATGTTCTAGATAGATAATGACATAACACCACCGAAATAAAACTTCAACGCATGCGGAATTCAAAATCAATCCTTGTTACTGGATGTCAAACATGCCCGCTAAGCATGCATGACAGGAAAAGAGAAACTCGTGACCTTTCCCTTTGAATTATGACATTGACCTTTGACTAAAGGACACGGGCTTGTACCTGACACATGTGAAATATTAATCCGAAATAAAACATAAAAATGATCACAGGCATTAAACAGGTTAACGGCGAGAACGAAAATTTGTGACCTTTGAACTTAAATTGTTACCCTGACTTCTCACTGAAGAGCATGGTATTTGAACGCAGCACTTCGACTGATCATGGAGAATACTTAACAGACTAAATATATAAATCCTCACAATGGTTTCACATTAAGTATAATAGTACAAAACCCACAATTACCTTTTGATCTGAAGCACACATTGTGCCTTACGTGAACTTTTAATTTGTTTGATTTCGTACCTTTTTTTAGATTTAACAAATTTAAAAAAAATCGTTTTGGAGAAACTCCACATGCAAATTGTTGTGCTACAATTGAAACTATGTAATGAAATAAAATAACGCTTCAGTAAAGATAAAGATGATTGTTTTCACAAGTAAAAGATATTTTACAATAATATGGTTTTCAGTTTGAGATGGGGTGTTATTTTTTGACACAAATACACCAATAGATTTTGTTACATACCGTTGCATTTGGTGGGAGGGGGGTATATTCTTATACTTACGGGTTACTCGCAATTGTTTTGTATTTCCAATTATAAGCACAAATCTGATGTCATTGACGTTATTTCTGTCGTGTCTGGTTAGTAGATTTTTCATGAGTGCACCGGGAATTTCCAATATTGTCATCGCCACCAGAAGACTCGTACGTTGGGTTACGTGGGTAGTGCGACGTACATGAGACGCCCCATTCCAGAGACGACCCTTGACCTTGAAGTACCCGTGGTGAAACACATAGTTCATCGCACCTCGGTGTAACGTCTTATGCAAAACTTTGTAGTTTAAGGATTGAACGGACGATGGAACATGCGACCCTTGACTTCTGGCATCAGTGTGTTACCACTTGACCATGGATCCGCTCGATCCTTTCGTCTGTGATATGAGTCGAAGTCAAACACTTGGCACGCTATGATCACGCTTTGGTGACGCTTAACGTTGTGCCACTTGCCAATTAAATCGCTCTGGGCGTGACCGTTTTATCAACGCTGCTTTTAAAACCAATACAAGCGTGTTTGGAGTGTTTATATTTATGTGCACATTTCCAAATGAAAAAGGGAGAAACAATGGACGGGCTCTATTTTAAAATGGAGGGCGTATCAACATAGACGGGCGGCCCCACAAACTGACATTGAATTATGAGATTGGTCATGGATACGAACACTCCAAAGTAATATAAAAATCCTCATAGGAATCAAAAGTGACAGAGCGGAAACGAAATTGTATGACATTTGGCCTTGAAATGTGACCTTGACCATTCATCGTGGAGCACGGGAGTTGTAAGCGACACATTGTCTGGTCATGATGATAACTAATATTAAAAGGTAATTAAAACATCTGCTGAGGCATAACACTGTTACAAAGCGAAAACAATATCTGGACGGACGGATCTACCAACGGACGAACGGCGCGACTACTATATACCCACCTTCAGGCGTAAAGATAACACACACAACCACACACAAACATTTTTTACGTGTATTCAGATCATACAGTTTATGATCTAATAATGCGATGTATCCATGTCATCATCTTTTCAGTCAGTGGATACTGTTGATGCTGGAAAGGATCTACAAGGTAAAACGGCCCACAAAAGAAAAACGAATGCTGCAAGAACACGCCAAGAGGTAACGTAAATTATAACATCAATAGACACATTTGTTTTTCAACGAATTTTTGGAACATTCTTCAATTTCCCACATAATTTCCTATGCAGTCTAGGATGATGTGCTAGCAAAAGGATCATCGACCAAATCGCGAATGTGCTTTATTAACCCAGTGTTAATCATATTGGAATTACTCCGTCATTAGCATTAAGTTATTTGTTTGCATACGCAGTAATATCGATGTTAGCTGTTTTGCAAACTCCTTTCGCACGTTTCATCGCATACTTATATTTATGATTTGACACATGTGATGCCTCGTGTCCTGTAATTATAGACATTTATAAAAAGCCTCCGTTTTCTGAAATAGAAAACACAACAGGGAGACACATATAGCTGCTTATTTTAACGTATTAATAAACATGTTATGGCGTCCATGTCGTAAATACCGTTAGAAACTTTTTATAGGGATCGACAGAAAAGACGATGGTTCCAGAGGAGAGCGGTGATACTGCCCCTGTTAAAATATCCCGTCTTCTAGAAGACCCAGAGGTAACGAGTGTCAGGTGACACGGTCGTGTGTAAAGTTATGTAATTGGTACACAACTGCATTGAAGTAAATACACAAACATATGTATTTCATTTGAAAATCATCGATGTTACTTATTCAAGTTTTATAGCTATTTTATAGGTTGGAATTGCAACCACTAGCACTCAAGGTGACAAAGAGAGTCCAGTGAAGAAGAAAAGATCAATATTAGAACGTCTACGTCTAAGGGTAATGTCTGGCACTAGTTCTTCTTCAATGTTTTGAGCTTTTATGAGTACATACGTACAGCCCCCAGCGACCCAGAGGATTAGTAGCTGGGAGTTGGATTAGTGCAACAATGTCTGACACTATTTCTGCTGTCTAAACATACGCCATGAACTTTTTTTCCGTTTTGTATTCATTTAATTCGATTATCTGAAATTCGGAAAACTATTCGAGTTTAACATTTTCTTGGGATTTTCGTGTGGTTGTACTTTATACATGGCTTAGTAAATTTAAACATGTAGTTGGTCAAACTAATACATAAATATGTAAATAAGTAACAGCAAATATACCGATTAAAATAATATTAGTATTGTGCATTGATTAACGTGGAAGCATTTTATACATTTCAACATTGATCACACGCCAGATAAAATATCCTTATAAAATGTGTATACACGTATGCTTCATCCGATATTTTATTTTGCTTTCCATTGTCGTGTGCACTATTTATCGTTTCTTTAATTGTTTTATTTTGTATTTTAGAAACGTTCTGGGAAGAAACCGGAACAAGGAGAGAGTTGATCCACATCCATGACCTCCTTGATGATTTGAGAAATCAATCTGAATTTCGAAAATCACTACCGTTAACCTTACATTTCATGAAAATTACAATTTGTTAAGGGCGTTTATGCTGTGTACTCTGATGCAATAACAAATTGATCATTTGTTCGACGGAATTCGGCCCTAAAAGGATACAAAATTCGAAAACATGGCTTTCATTGACTTGTGTAAGTTACATGTACAATTGACTGGTGTTAATGTTTGGTTCTGTTCGCGCGAGTGTATTATAAAATAAGGAAATTGTATACTTCCGTTAACGGTTCTGTTATTGTGAAACTTTAAAAACTGCAGGCGTATCTTTAACAATCTTAGCCGACCGACCGCAGACAGCATCTTCAGTCTATGTAATAAACTCACAGTAGTTTTGGGATCATTTGATTTTTGACTTTGTATTTTTTTCCAATTATGAAGTTGTTTTGCTCCTTTTCACTTATTCACTTGCCAACTTTATAAATAGAACTCATTCCGGCGACAATTCATATTCAAAAGCAATGTTCGCTGAGCGAAATATTTGTACTTGCTTTTTTTTAAAGGAATTCATGCCTTTGCTCCTACCACCATTTCACTTGCCTTGTTATACATTGAACTCTTGTTAGCGACATTTCATAGTTTTAAGCAGTGGTTGCTAACCGAATTTAGTCCGCAAAACTACATGAATAATGGATATGTATTTATATGTGTATGAATATATTTTCGTTAAGGAAAAGACCAGACACCTGAATGCTGCAATTTCGTACTATTAAGTGTCTAATGATAAAATGTAATGGAAAACAACAACAACTCCCCTGTGCACAACGAGCGCATGGTGAGTTTTTGGGATCGCACGTTGTCCATCTTACATCTTTAAGTGAGATCTCATCATAAACCACTGGGCACATTTTCAGGAAATTTCACAGGAATTTTCCTTTTGTGAACATCTCTCAAAACTATTCAAATCGTTCCGGTCTGTTGCACATGTAGGTTAAGAGAGCTAACAAAAGATGTCAAAAATTCAAACTTAAAAATCTCTGAAACCGCAAAGGTCAGGGGTTTAACATTGTGTGTGTAACATCGTAAGTTGACCCGGTACTAAGTTTGCCCCCGAAGCCACTAAATCATGCCACTTAAGCCAAAATTGGACAACGCCCCAGTGGTCACATGATTTATAAAGACATATAGTAAATAAAATAGTCTTTACAATAAAAAAGTCCCAGCGCTTTGGTATCCCAGATATTTGTTGAGTTACATAACGTAATGGTCTTCTACATTTTTTTTTTAATTCATACCCATGGGATCAAAACTGGACACGCCTCAGGGTCTCATAATTTATATAGATTTATATAGTGGAATTTAAATAAATATTTGTTAACGATATCTTGGCTGATTTCATACATGGTTACGAAACATCACAAAAGTTGCTCAGAAAAGTTCGCAGGTGAGCGACTTTAAAATCTTCAACCCTCTTGTTTTAAAACTGGATGCGGGACAAAGTTGACCCTGAGTGAGCAATACAAAAACATCACTTATGATTTGAAGGTGCGAACAATCCGTCAAACATCATATCAATTGCCTATTAGATCGTAAGCATGGGTTGAGAAGACTATTATTGTACTGTCGTTTTGATAAAAAATATTGCATTTGTAAACGTCCTTCATAACTGCATCCATTCGTAGGTTAGTGTTCAACTATAAAAACTCAAGACTTGCCGAAGTATTGACAGTAGTTTCCCCTAAAAATGCAGAGAAACGATCGCTGAAATCGTGTTTAAAGAATACCTACCAAGACGATATGAACTGTTTGACGTCAAAGATCACGAGTACCTTTGATTAAACAGTGACGTTTTTTCATATACAATTATGGAATTCACTGTGGAGGACGTATAATTAATGTGCCTTATATGACGTCACTCAATTTCCATATCTGCTTCTCACGAAACACACGCTAAAATAGTTTGGAAACGCGCAAGAATTGTTACATGCTGGAACCAATGCGCTTTAACCCTGCTTAGAGAGAAGTACTAGATGCCAGCTACCAGACAGTGCGTGAAATCTCAACAAGACTGCAAACTTATTCAAGGTAAGTCATATCAAACACCAGATCATCAACAAATTCCAAAAGTACGAGTTGAAAAAGCTCCGCTCTTGAGCGTCATTTTGATCGACTATACATGTGCTTTGTACGTGAAAGAACGTTCCGGACGTGAGACACAAGTTAAACTTGTATATTTGCCTGCGCCAATATTCAATCTGTGAATTGAGAGATTGTATGACTTGCCTACAGAATCCTATCTTTAAGCGGTCAGACGTTTTGTGAGTCGAAGATCAGTTCCAAAAATATTTAATGATACCACATTTATTGGCGCATCACAGCGTGGGAAACACACATTTGAGTCAATTATTGTCCGGGAAAAATTAGCAAAAACGCACAGAATGATATTTCATCCCCAAGCGAGCGCGTTGTTAGGGAGGTCGCCTTATTAGTCGCACCAAAATATCATTACAGATCATAGACGCCCTCGCATCTTGTTTGCAGTCGGTTATAGGCGTTTTCACCTAAAAAATGGTTTTAACCCCCGTTTTTGTAACTGACATCCTTATAAGCATATTACTTACATCTCAAATATTTTGACAATCGCCTTTCCATGAAGCGTCCGATACGATTCTCAAACTTACTATTTTGAGAAATATTGCTTTTGGCGAGTGAAAATATCGTCAAACTACGGAATACCGTTAGTGCCATCGTGGTAACACATTACAATCCAGAGGGCGAGAAAGCGAGAACGCGATAGTACGATCGCGACAATGCGACAATACGATGACGACAATGGGACAATACGATGGCGACAATGCGATAGTACGATGGCGACAACGCGATAGTACGATGACAACAACGCGACAGTGCGACAATACGATGGCGACAGTGCGATAGTACGATGGCGACAATGCGATAGTCATATCGTACTGTCGCCATCGTATAATCGCATTGTCGCCATCGTACTATCGCATTGTCGCCATCGTATTGTCGCACTGTCGTCATCGTATTGTCGCATTTTCGCCATCGTTCTATCGCGTTCTCGCATTCTCGCCATCGTACTATCGCACTGTCGCCATCGTATTGTCGCACTGTCGTCATCGTATTGTCGCACTGTCGTCATCGTATTATCGCACTATCGCATTGTCGCCATCGTACTATCGCACTGTCGCCATCGTATTATCGCACTGTCGTCATCGCACTGTCGCATTGTCGTCATCGTACTATCGCGTTGTCGCATTGTCGCCCTCTGGATTTTAATGTGTAACCACGATGGCGCCATCGTATTGTTGCACTGTCGTTATCGTATTGTCGCATTGTCACCATCGTACTATCGCCTTCTCGCATTCTCGCCCTCTGGATTTTAATGTGTAACCACGATGGCCTAACGGTATTCCGTAGAAACTGACGACGACTTTGCAAAGGCGAGTTCACTCGATGTTTATACATCATGCATAATATATATATAATATATATATAAACATAAATTAATTTAGCAAATATGATACATATTTAGACGCGTGCGTTCTTCGAACACGTAGGTTTTAGTTAATACAGTTATTTGTCGTCGTTTGATACATTTAAATCAAGCAACCAAAGATGGTTATAAAATATGAACGTCAAAAGACACGTTTAGTAAAGAATCTTATATTTAACTGCACCCATATATAATGTTGTCAAGAGCGGGAACTTGTATTGAGGAATTGGAGTGTTGTTTGCTGTTGTAATTTAATCTAGTAATTCTGTTGTTTTGAAATGTTTATTTGAACTTATTTCTATGAGTGGATTATAATTATTACAGACGCCGAATATCTTTTATAAGGTATTTATTGCCTCCTTTAAAAACTACCAATAAATATAGACACATATTTTAAGGTTTGCCAATTATATTGAATGTAATGCTAATCTAATAAATGAACCAAAGTATTGCATACCATATGCATAAACTACGTAATGTTTCCCAATGTTACTTTATAAACAGATTGACCAAGGGAGAAAACTCTTCAATATATTTAATTACTTGTCACTTTGTTATACAAGATTTAATAATGTTTACACCGACGACCTAAATGTCTCTAACCCACTACAAAGTCTTTTAGTTTCTTCTTTCATGCGCTGAAAGTCTTTGTTGGTGTTAGGCTTCCTTTCGAAGATTCTCAATAACTCTGCGTTATTTTTTATAACTTCTTTACTCATTTCAGTAATTTCTGTGTTCATCTTTCTCAGCTCCAGCGCCTGAATAAAAAAACAAACGAAATAAGATATACATTTTAATAAATTGTAGTGTATACCATCGTGTTGATGTTTTAATATAAATGTTTTCCTTCAACTTGGTCGATTATGCGAATGTATGTCTGTATGTATGTATGTCTGTATGTATGTATGTATGTATGTTGCATGAATGCATGCATGCATGTAGGCATGCATGTATGCATGTATGCAGGTATGCATAGATATACATAGATACTTTAAAATTGATTGGTGAGAAATTCAACATTATTTTAAAACCTAACTATTGTATCTTTTGAATAACTTAGTAAACGTTTAACGAAGCTATTGAAATAAATATCTTTATATAATAATTTATTCCTTAAATAAAAGTCACGTTAGTTGTAATCTTTTAATAACGAACAGGCCGTCCCATTGCGAATTAACTGGAAAATGCATATGATATAGGGAGGTCTCTTTGGAATATGACCATCCACAACAGGACAATTATCAATATAAAATAAAAATAACCAAGTTTGCTCATTAAGACTAGTTTGAACATTTTAATAACATATCGTGATGTGTAAATCTAAAAATGAAAATACGACTGACAAATTAGATTTGTTTTATTTACTATCTTTGTAATAAATCCTGTTAATTTATAACGTTTAAAGCTAAGACCGTAATATTTCATTTGGTAAATTTTCTTTTGCTGTCCAATTATATTAAACAGTGAAATAAAATATACCAAAATACATGTAGGTTTAAAATGACTATAGAATTAAAGTGCTGTTATTTTATCGAATGGAATACCTCCCTTGATAACTTTTATAGAATGCCAACATAACGACTCTAAAATTCATTTAATAATTCATAAAAATGTTTTACAAAAATGTTCCTTAGTGGTTTATAAATTTAAATGGCAGTAAATTTAGGTTATACATTAAATATTCTCAGATAGTGGATACTAAATTATTTAATAGCAATACCAACATTAGTAAAAATGACACTTTTCAATGTAAATGGTTTGAAAATTGCTATAATTTGTATGATTGTATTGTTTTAATATATAATTTAAATGGAATTATGTATTTTAATTAAAAGCTTTAAACTGAATATAAATCTGCTATTACTCAATGTGAGCGGCAATACTACCACTGCGCCGCGCAGCCTTTCATGTTGATCTGCGAATGTGAAACCGCTCTAAATAATACTCGACTTTGTTTTTCCAAATTATCGAGAAAAGCGTTACAAACGCTTTATTATTTTACTGATTTCGAATGATGATTATCCGTGAATGAACCAATATTTTTAGAGGACCTTTTCACGTTTTGGTAAATTGAAAAATTGACAGAAAAAAAATGTTTCAGATTCGCAAATTTTTGTTTAAGTTATGATATTAATGAGATGAGTAATACTGAACATTTACCATGCTATACAATATCCATTATATGCTTTTTTGACGATTTAAACACTTGGCAATTATAAAGCACTGCAACGCGAAACAATTGAATACTCTGGAGGGTTCTGTTTGTATCGTTATATTTTGTTTCACTACGAGGATTACTTATATAAAGTATAACATACAGCGCTCACTGTATGCTCGGATGGCCGAGTGGTCTAAGCGTTAGACTTTTACTCAAGGGGTCAGTGGTTCGAGCCCAGTTGTGGATTATTTTCTTTCTTTCTTTTTTTTTTTTTTTTTTNAATAAACTAAAGTTGCATTTTTTTATTATTTTATTTTTTATTTTTTACTGGACCTTTTTAGTTCCTATGTTCACATTTATCAATTTAAAGCATTTAATTTCAAACTTCGATACATGCGTTATTTCGCGTCTTTAAACAGAAAGCTTACATTCTTTTTTGAATATATGACAACTATTTGGAAAATCGTCATTGTACCAAATTGTGAACAAGTCCATTTAAAAGGACCATTATATGCATGACTAATGCACAGCCCGGATGTAAAGCGATAATAGTGATTACAGTACTGTTTTGTTTCGTGTTGTAACGTGGGTTTGCATGCATATTCACATTTTTACTATATGCACGTGCAATACATTTGTGATGTTATTAAGTAAATTATACTGTACATATATGCGAACGTTTTTCTCATCAAATGTTATTTTTCAAGCTGAATGCAATTAAATAAATTATATATTTTTTTTACATTTTTTGACCTTGATTGAATAGGCGCCGATCGAATATTTATATATTCAAATACTAAAATGACCGAACAATCGAATATGTCAAGGTTGTTTGCCTTCCCTATTTACTAAACGCAATAGCACTTTTAACAAAACTCGTACGATTGTCATCATTCCTCGTTTATTTATCATCGTACTGATACAAAACACTTGTACTATTAGCTAAAAACTTAAACATCCAAAAATATATACTTTGAATTGATCCACAACTCAATTATTAATCATTTAACTGGGAAAATAACTCTAAAATAAAACAATTACAAAATTAATTTAGATGTCTAAACATATCTTCTTCTTAGTGAAAATTGAACAATTAATCACACTTTAATAAAAAAAAAAATAAGTATACGTTCCGGGTTGTTAAGCAATTCACAGCTCTGATGACAGGTTGATACATGCGTCTCATCACGAAACCATAATATCTTATGAATCCTTTTGGAATGCTCATCCATTGTTGAATACGGACCGCTCATGTGTTCGTAAGCTACACATGGCTGTCATAAACCTGTATTTCGATTGTGGGATTTCGATTTCAGAGCAGCGATAGTTTTTGTGATGTGATTTTTAATTATATGTGTATGGAATTGCGGTACGACCTGGTTAAATTTTGAATTATATTTTCAGCAGTTTTTGAGAAACAAGAATAATACAAGTGCTGCGATTGAAGTGTGATATGGTGTATACATTTAATGGATTTGATCTCTGTCATTCTTTCCGATTTCTATCTGTACAAATACTACATTTAACAGAATCAACACATACTATCAAAATATACATGCTAGTTCACAAAGTCGATCTGTAAATACCTGATCTCTTGTCTTTTTTAGGTCTGTATCAAGGTTCTTCTTCTCTTTTTCCATATCATTATACTTTGTCTTGAGTTCTTGTTTGTCTTTTTCAAATTTCTTGATCTGAAAATCCAACGTGTCAAATAATACATTTGTTTAAAAAAAAATAAAGAACTATCAAGCTTATATTTTATTTGTTTAGACTATATGAGTAATTTTATAACAAATCTCCAAAAGTGATATCAGAGATGCAATTAAACATACACGTTATGAAAATTGAATAGTTGTCCTACTTTTTGTTTTCATAGTAATGTAAAATGATGTCATTTGTACACATTAAAATTCGGATTGAATTATCGGGAAAAAAACAAAAACAAATTACATATATAAAACAAACTGCGTTCATTTATACATGGTCTGCTGCGGAACGGATTGAATGAAACACTTTGTTACATTTAACGTGTTCAGGGGATGTCAAAATGAGAATTTTCCAACTTTTTGTTACAGATTTAATAAGTAAATAAACAATGTACACCCGTGAGCGAAATAATACTAATGACGGAGACTCATACTGAAAAAAATATTTTCGTTTACGAATAATCATCCTTATAAATTGATAAAATTATAAAGCGTTACAAACGCGAAACGAATGAATAATTTGGAGATTTCTGTCGTTATCGTTATATTTTGTTCTAATAAGTGCATTGCTTATATAACATATAAGATACGACAGAATTGCAGCACGGATGGCTGATTGTGGCTAAGGCGCTATACTTGTACTCAAAGAGTCCGTGGTTCGAGCACATGTTTTCTTTCTTTAATTGTATTCGAGTTTTATCGTAAGTTCCAATGTTGACATTTAGCAATGTAAAGCATTTAATGACACATTGCAAAACATGCCACAATCTGTGAACAAGTCCCTTTAAAGAGAAAGGGAAGACTTCTTGCAGAAATACTTTGCATTTAATTCGACCTAGAGGCCTAGTTTCATATTGCCTTCATTCCCTTAAAGATGATAAGGCATACATGTAGTCTATTATTTGCAATCAATTTTAGATTTCAACCTTTACCATATACGGAAAATGACCATGTTCCCTGGTGGCATATTTTGTTTACCATTAAAACAAGCTGAACATTTTGTCATAACAACAAGTGTCTGATCTTGTGTGAATAGGGTTGATTGGACTAACACTATGATGCATTGACTGCTCCAAAACTTTCTATATTGATTGAGACACTACACAAAAAACGGATCAACACTACACCCCATGGAAAGCAATCTTGAATGTAGCTAACGAACTGTACCAAGAGTCACCATAAAAACGAGTGTCAGGAAATGTAAACATCATTGGGCAAAACCTGTTCATGCTCCAGTGCTTACTTTTTTTCTAAAAGCAAGGTATGAACAGGAGTAAAGCCACACTGCATATGAACTTCGGGGCAACGGCCTTGATGCCCTTAAAACAAATGTTCGGAACACGACTGATGTTGATTGATCGACATATATGATATCAAGAGTATTCACAAACCCGCTTCGTATCCATAAAGGAATATCCGCCTCCAAATTTGTGAACATGTTTGGCAACATAGCAAAATGATTATAAAACACAACCCAGGAATGACCATTGTCTCGATTGTTAAACATATATATATATTGTGTTTTACGTTTGAATCTCTAGAAACCTTACTCGTTAGCGTTTATCTATAACGGAATGAAGATTATTACGTTCGTGGTGATTCAGTGATACAGGTAACAATTAATGTGGTCTACCTATACATATTGATTTAAAAATAAAGTTGTATTTGTAAGGATTTGAATAGCCAGCTCAATAAATGGAAACGCTACTGAATTGGATGGAATCGGGCCGAAATGTATAGAAATGAAAAAAAAAATAAAAAAAATAAATAACATATAACATTTAACAATACGTATAATTTCTGATAAAACAAGTAATATAATAAGATTCAAGCCGCGAATGAACGTGTAACGCTAAGTTAACCTGTGTTTGTGGTAGATGTTTTTAAAACCTGGTGATCCCATTTTAAATCATTTATCTATATAATTGGTGTTCTGCTATAAAAAAAAGTTGATAAGAATAATTATTTCTCTCCTTGTATATTTTTTCAGTTATATTGTTATCCTGTATTTAATATTGCAATTCAATAAAGTAAAAACTACTTTAAAATCATCGGATTTCAACTTTGTCATTGTTTCCGATTTTCCTCTCTATCAATTTAACCTTAAACGAATTAAAGAAGTCATAACAACACCTTCATTGATATTCAAGAAACAATAATTTGTACATACCGTATCTGTAGCCGTGTTAAGGTCTGTACGAAGTTTCTTATTTTCTTTTTCCAAACCTTTCAACGTTGCCTGAAGTTCTTCAATAATGTTTCGTAATTCCGACATCTGAAAATGTAATGCGGAAAGAATAAATATGTATTTGTATACAGAAAAAAACAAGCGAGCACATAATTTATAAATTACTTGTGAATGGGAGGTCGCATAGCAAAACATGTTTGAGGCATATCAGAGATGACGTTGAACATAAACAGTATGAGCATTGAGTCGTGCGCCAACTTTGTGTTGTCATAGAAGTTTAAAATGATGTCACACTTTTTTTAATCGTCACGGAACGGGTCTCATGAAAGCGATTTTTAGAAGTTATAAAAATCACATTGCTTAGTCAATCCTGCTCTTATTCTATAATGTCTGTAGTTAGCACCGAAATACTCCAGCCGACTGGAGTAACGAAGTTTTGCACCAGATTCCGAATTCAGAAAATACTGATCCATGTTAACCACTAAATTACAGCTTTCTCAATGTTGCTCTAGCAATGCAGAAACTGTTATGCTAATTTCTTGATAATTCTGTTTCCTCATGGTTATATAATAATAATTAATAATAGTAAATTTATATTTAGCGAGAGCGAAATATTAATTTAATTACCGTGTGTCTCACCGTACGGGGTAAGTAAGTAGCCGTTTAAGTAATAGTATCTAGTCTTAAATGTGTGTGAACATTTAGTCCTGGAAATAATGGCAACATTTGTATCACATTCTGCAGCAGTGCTTTGCGGGTATTGATTGCACTAGTCTATGCATAATTCCTCATCATGGCTAATAGAAACTGTATGATGATATTGGATGGCCTGTAATAGCATTCGGGGCAGGCATCTGGGGAACTCGAGAGTTTGCTTGTATTTATTCAATACAAAACGAGCTATGCATGCCTTTCATCTAACTGGAGAGTACACACATAGCGCTGCGGTTGTGGGTTATATGGAAATATATGAAATTTGTTGTCATTGGTTACGGTTAATGTTTGTTTTATGCAGTAACGTAGGTTTGTATGCATATACACGTTTCAACTGTATGAACATGTACTGCATATTTGATGTATTTCAGTGCATTATACTGTACATATGTGTGTACGTTTTTCTTATCAAATGTGATAAGCAAGCTTATGTGCCTTACAATAAAGTATACTAGTTTACATTTGCACATTTTGTTAACATTTTTTGAATGGCGCCAATCGAATATTTGAATATTAAAATACTTAAATGACCGCATAGTCAAATATGTTTCTAAATGTCCACATCCCTTTTCACTAAGCTTAATTTCACTTCTAACGAAACTCTTACAAATTTGATAATTTCTTGAGTATTTATCAATGGATTTACACAAAACAACTTTCAATATAAACTAATAACTGATAGACAATGTTTTGAACTGATCCATAACTCGATGAAATATCGTTTAACGAGAAATATCACAAATAAAATATTACGCAATCTTGAGATATTTTCTTTTAGTGAATATTATTGAACAGTTAATCACAATTCAACTTGCATTAACTAACAATTGGTTTATGGTTACTAAGCATTTCACAGCTCTGATGACAGGTAGATACATATATCTTTTCACGAACCCATAAAATCTTATGAATACTTTTGGAATGCTCATCCATTGCGGAATACAAACCCGTTCGTGGTTTCGTACGCTACACAGGGTTTCATGTCGTATCGTTACAACTTATCATAGCATGTATTTCGATGGGTTGATTTTGATTGCAGAGCAGCGAACGTGCGAACTGGTGTTTACTGCTTTTAACGACTTATAAACCAAAAATCGGCTTCTGGCATACCCATGCTTTTAAAAAGCTTACTATATCGAATGGATTATTGCTGTTCAGTTCGGTCAGATGTTTATGCATCTAGAAAAGCACATTTATAAAAAAAACATATGCAATTTCGAACTGATATCTCGAGTTGTTTTAAAAATGATAAAAGTCTTGCGATTGAAGTGGGGTATAAACAAATAAATTAATATGAAAACTTAAATTCCAGTTCACAAGGTATAACTGTAAATACCTCAACTCGTGTCTTGTTTATGTCGGTATCGAGGTTCTTCTTTTTTTCATATCTTAATACTTTCTCTTGAGTTCTTGTTTCTCTTTTTCCAATTTCTAAATCTGAAAATGTAACGTGGCAAAAAAAAAAGTATATTATACAGAAATAAACAACAAGCGATAACATAATCTTATTTAGACTAAATATGTCGTTTCATAACACACCTGCATTAGGGATATCAGAGATGCAATTAAACATAAACATTATGAGGATTAAATGGTGCCCCTACTTTCTTTAAGTAGTAAAGTAAGATGACGTCGCACCGATGTCACTTGAACACATTTAAATTCGTATTGAAATATCACAAAATGCAAATTATATGAATACAATTAACGGCGTTCATTTATACATGGTTTGTCGCGGAATGGGTCGTGTGAAACTGCTTGTTACATTAAATAACTAATTTGTCATATGGACTAAGTGGTTGACCCGACATGAACCAGTTAGGAACTCAGTCGAGTGTTCTTTGAAGAAAATCTTCTTAGTCTGGTTCTGTTGGCAAATTGCATGAAGATATTCCTTTTATAGTGAAAGAGATACATTTGAGAGTGAAACGGATGATTTCTATAGTAAATCTGTTCATAAAAGTCCATAAAGTGTCCTAGTTTTAAACTGCCCTATTTCAAAGATGATTGGGCATAACTGTAGTCAATATATTATTAACATTCTTTTATAGATTACCATATACGAATAAAGGCCATGTTCCATGGTAGCTTTTTGTTTACATTTTATGCAGTTCAGTTTAACCAATATTTTCTTATAAAAGCTGAACTATTTGTCTTTACAGCAAGTTTGCCGATCTTTTTTTGAAGTGTTAATTGGACAAACACTGTAATTTCTTGACTGATCGAAAACTGTATATACAGACTGAATCAGTGCCACAGGAAAAACGTCATGACTTTCGATCAATGTGATCAACTGTTATTTTGAACATATTTATTTCAAACAAGTTATTAACATATATACATAGAATATCATACTAAATAACTTGCTGTTACATATTGATTTAAAATAAGGTTTCATTTGTAACGAATTAAATAGCTCGCTAAATACGAGAAACGCAACGCGTTGGAAAGGAATTTTGCCGAAATATGTAGTATTAAGCCAAACATTATTTATATTTTAATAACAATATGATGTTAAACAATACATATAATATCTGATCAAACTAGTTCATTGTAATATAAATTAAATTAAATTCACGAATGAACTTTCAACTTGAAGTAAACATGTTTTTGGTGTAGATCTCTGTAAAAACGTGGTGATTCCAGTTTAAATCATATATATTTATAAGTGGTATTCTGTAAAAAAATAGTTGATAAGAAAGAGAATCCCCTGGTATAGTGTAAGGAGTTTCAATGTTTGCGATATTATATACTACAATAAAATGAAGTTAAAGCTATACTTTTATTGAACGGATTACATCGGATTACATCCTTTTCATTATTTCCGATAAAACATGCATGCATATTTAAGTAAAAAAAACTGTAAGTACCATATCTGAAGCCTTGTTTAAGTCTGTATGAAGTCCTTCTTTGCTTTTTACTAATTCCGTGATCTAAAATTTAACAAGGCAAAAACTAATTTATTTTTTTATAAAGAAAACGAAGAACAAGCGAACAAAGAGTTTCTAACTCTAGTGCATGGGCTGTTGTTGCATGACAAAACCTGTATGAGGGATATTAGAGATGAGATTGACCATTAACGTTATGAGAATTGCAACGTCGCAAACGTTTTGATATCGTAGTAATCGAAAATGACGTCGCCATTTTTTTGTATCGTCGCGGAACGGGATGCATGCAAGCAAAAGGTTTGGAAAATCGTACAACTGTGTCCTTTCTGCACATGTTATGCCATTATGTTTTAAACAAGGCAGCCGACTGGAGTTATGATTTGTTGAACCAGACTCTTGATCTAAGCAAGACTGCTTCATGTTAACCACAAAGTTATAGGGGTATTAATCGTTCTCCAGCTATGCAGAAACTGTATTGCTAATTCATTAATATGTTTTTCCGCGTGGTCGAATTGAAGAGGAGCGATATGACTCTAGAAGAAAACGACATAACCACTAGCTTTTACTAATACAAAAAGTATGGATTTGCTGTTTGTGTTGCTTTTTGTGTCTAAAATGAATTGCATATTGGGATCAAATTGTTTTTTTTTGTTGAATCAGATCTATTTCTCTAAGAATATCTATAAAATAATATTACTTTAAAATAACTAATAACATAATGACGCATTCGATTTACATTTAGGAACACTAATTGAACAGTCACAATTGAACTTGCAATAAGTAAGCATTCGTCCTGGTTTGCTAAGTAACTCACGGTTCTGATGACAGGTAGATATACAAATATCATCACGAAACCAGAATGTCTAACAATTACGTTTGAAATAATTCTACCATTCCGGAATAGGGGCAAGCAAATGTTTTCGTAGTATTCACGGGGTTTCATGTAGTATCTTCACAACTCGTCATTAACATGTGTTTCGATATGGTGATTTTAAGTTCAGAACGACAATATTTTTATGTGCATTGGTAATAATATGTGTGTTGCATGTGCGATAGGAGCTGATGTTTTAATACAGGGCTTCTTTAACGACCATAACAACCTACAATCGTCTAAGTTCACACCAACGCTTTTCAAAAACATATTTAATCAATTAGATTTTTGTTTTGCAGATGGGTCTGATGGTTATAGATAGATTATTTCAATTATGTGGAAAAGCCCGTCAATAACAATTGCATATGGAATTTTGACTTCAAATCTTTAGCCGTTTTTAAGAAACAAGAATAACAACAGTGTTGCGATTGAAGTGCGATATGGTATATATATTGTACGGATTTGTTTTGTGTTATTCTTACGGATTTACATCTTGACTAATATAATATTCAACAGAATCAAGACATCATATACACATATATATGCTATCTCACAAAGTCGAACTGTAAATACCTGATATCTTGTCTTTTTAAGGTCTGTTTCAAGGTTCTTCTTCTCTTTTTCCATATCATTATACTTCGTCTGGAGGTCTTGTTTGTCTTTCTCCAATATCTTCATCTGAAAATTCAACGTGGCAAAAATTAAAATTTTATTTAACAGAAATAAAGAACAAGCGAGAACATAGTTAGTTTATTTAAACTATATAAATCATTTCATAACACATCTCCAAAAGTGATATCAGAGATGCAATTAAACATAAACGTTATTTAACTTGAATTGTGCTCCTACTTCTAAATAATAGTAAAGAAAGACGACGTCGTACTGATGTCACTTCAACACATTTAAATTCGTATTACAATATTACAAAATACAAATTATATGAATATAATAACCCGCGTTTATTTATTCATGGTTTGTCGCGGAACGGGGCGCATGAAACAGCTTGTTACATAAAATAACTGTTGAGAGTTATATTTGTATTAAAAGAAATGTCTTCAATGTGTCACATGGATTACGTAGTTGACCACACATGAAACAGTAAGGAACTCAGTCGAGTGTTCTTTGAAGTAAATCTTCTTAGTCAGGTTCTGTCGGCAAATTGCATGAAGATATTCATTTTATAGTGAAAGAGATACATTTAAGAGTGAAACGGATGACTTCTAAAGTGAATCTGTTCATAAAATTCCATATAGTGTCCTAGTTTTAAACTGCCCTATTTCAAAGTTGATTGGGCAGAAAGGTAGTCACAATATTATTTACAATCTATTTTAGATTTCAACAGAACCATATACGAATAAAGGTCTTGTTCCCTGGTGGCCTTTTTAAACATTTTATGAAGTTCAGTTTAACCAATATTTTGTTATAAAAGCTGAATAATTTGTCTTTACAGCAAGTTTGCTGATATTATATACTACAATTCAATAAAGTAAAAAGGTATACTTATATATTGAACGGAATACATCTTTGTCATTCTTTCCGACAGTTGTCTCTATATATATTAAATAAAACTGATTAAAACATCATAGAAACACATGCATGCATATTTAAGTAAAACAGACTAAATACCGTATCTCTGTTCATTTTTAAGAACGAATGAAGCTTCTTATTCTCTTTTTCAAAAACATTACACTTTCCCGCAAGTTCTTCTTTGTTTTTATCTAATTCCGTCAGCTGAAAATTTAACAAGGCAAAAACTTATATATTTTTATAAAGTAATCAAAGAACAAGCGAGCAAAGAGTTTATAACTTAACCTGTATGGGGGAATGCGAGATGAGGTTGAACATTAACAGCATGAGCATTGAAACAGTCGCAAACATTTTGTGATAAGAGTAATCTAAAATGATGTCGCCTTTTTGTATCGTCGCGGAACGGGATGCATATAGCGATTTGTAGTAGTGTTGAAAAATCGTATAAATGTGTCCTTTCAGCACATTTTATGTCATTATGTTTTAAAGAAGGCAGCCGGTGGAGTAAAGATGCTTTGAACCAGACACCTGATCAAGACAATACTGTTTCATGTCAACCACAAAGTTATAGGGGTATTAATCTTGCTCCAGCTATGCAGAGACTGTATTGCTAATTTCGTAATATTTTTTTTTACCGCGTGGTCAAATTTTAGAGGAGCGATAAGACTCTAGAAGAAAACGACATAACCACTAGCAATTAATAATAATAAAATATGGATTTGCCATGTGTGTTGCTTTTTTTGTGTTCTAAACTGTATTGCATATTGGGATCAAATTGTTTGTTTTGTTGAATCAGATCCATTTCTATATATAAAAAAATGATTGCATTGTTTTCATTTTAGGTGATCAGCTTTTCATATTTGGTAAGTTACGTTAAGTGCTGTTAAGGATGTTTATAAGTCGATGTTGTATAATACTGAGAATGGAGAATGAAGGGTACTCGGTAAGATAAATTTCTTACACGGGGTCCTAACTGACTCGCACGATATAATGCAGGGCAATAGTCTCAGATAGTGAATTATTCATTATTAATAACAATACCAAAATAAGTTTAATTGACAAGTGCCAATAATATGGTTGGTACTTTTCAATAATTTTGATGATTTTGTTGTTTGAATATACAATGTACTTAAAATGTGTTTGAATGTAAAGCTTTATACTAAATATGAATGTTACTCTCAATTTGGGCGGCAATACATTTTATTCGTGTTTGTAATGTGGTATGTGTGTACATATGACGTATTAAGTAGAATTAGTATAAACTTTAAAACACTTAAATTGTTTTCCCCAACTCGCCATCATTCTTTGCCGCCTATGCATGTATTTTACGTAATGCATATGTTGCAAATCAAGTTGTCGCCTTTAAATTGGGTTGACAAAGTTGGATCTAAATGTTAATCATATAGTGTCATCATCGATCTTTTATCAATCGTATAGTGCACAACAGACTTTTTGTTACACAATTGTATAACAGACTCTCAAGCAACTGGTTTTACACGATTATATAAAATCACAAATGTTTTGCGTGACT
This sequence comes from Dreissena rostriformis, assembly GCA_007657795.1. NCBI lineage: Eukaryota > Metazoa > Mollusca > Bivalvia > Myida > Dreissenidae > Dreissena > Dreissena rostriformis. The sequence continues at coordinate 11,540 of VMBQ01007584.1, read as the reverse complement.
AAATACAGAGCCATTGTGTAAAGTGATTGCAATGATTAGATGTCTGATGCTGTAACGTAGATTTGTATGTATTTGCACGTCTTAGCTGTTTGAACGTGTAGTACATATTTGATGTGTTTCAGTACATAATACTATACATACATGTATGTGTGCACGTTTTCTCTTTACATTTTATAAGCAAGCTATGTGCATTACAAAACAGTTTACTAATATATGTTTTAACATTTTGTTTACATTTATTGAAATACTTTAATGACAAAATTATATAATATGTTTTCTTTCAAAATGTTGCCATCTTTTATTTATTAAACTGAATCGCACTGCAAACGAAACGCTTTCAATTTTCATAATTTCTCGATTATTATCAACTAATAAATCATACGCAATCCAAAAGTATAGTTTTAATGTATCAACAATTGGATAAATTATTATTTTACGAAGAATTTCTCACTAAAATAAATAATAACGTAATGACGCATTCTATTCATTCGTCCTGGTTTGCAAAGCAACTCACAGTTCTGATGACAGGTAGATACATAAATATCATCACGAAACCAGATTTTCTTATGATTACTTTTGGAATGCGCAGCCATTCCGGAATGAGGGCACGCAAATGTATTCGTAGGAATCACGGCGTCCATGTAGTATCTTCACAACTCGTCATAAACATGTGTTTCGATATGGTGATTTTGAGTTCAGAGCAACGCTCTTTTATATGAATTGATAATAACATGTGTGTTGCACGTGCGGTACGAGCTTATGTTTTAATACAGGGTTCTTTCAACGACCAAAACAACCTACACTCGTCTAATTACACACCAACGCTTTTCAAAAACATACTTCATCAAATAGATTTGTGTTGTGCAGATAGGCATCAGGTTATAGATAGATTATTTCAATTACGTGGAAAAGCACGACAATAACAATAACATATGGACTTTATTTCAAACAAGTAATTATTATATATACATGATATCATTCAAAATAACTAAATGTTACATATTGATTTAAAATATGGTTGTATTTTTAACGAATTGAATAGCTCGCTCAATACGAGAAACGCAACGCTTTGGACAGGAATTGTTCCGAAATATATAGTATTAAGCCGAACATTATATACATTTTAATAGCAATATGCTGTTTAATAATACATATTATATCTGATCAAACTAGTACATTGTTATTTAAATTAAATTTAATTCACGAATGAACGTGTAACGTTAAGTAAACCTGTATTTGGTGTAGATCAATGTGAAAACCTGGTGACTCCAGTTTAAATCATATTTATTTATAAGTGGAATTCTGTTAAAAAAATAGTTGATAAGAAAGAGAATCTTCTTGTATAATGTAAGGAGTTATAATGTTTGCGATATTATACCTGTATGAGAGATATAAGGGATGAGCATTGTAATCTCAAATGATGTCGCCATTTTTTGTATCGTCGTAGAACGGGATGCATGAAAGCGAAAGTTTTGAAAATCGTACTACTGTGTCCTTTCTGCACATGTTATGCCATTATTTTTGTAATCAAGGCAGCCGACTGGAGTTATGATTTGTTGAACCAAACTCCTGATCTAGGCAAGACTGCTTCATATCAACCACAAAGTTAAAGGCCATATTAATCTTGCTCCAGCTATGCAGAAACTGTATTGCTTATGTCTTTACATTTTTTTTCCGGTTGGTCAAATTGAAGAGGAGCGTTATGACTATATAAGATAACGACATTACCACTAGCAATTTATAATATTAAAATACGGATTTGCTGTTTGTGTTGCTTTTTGTGTCTAAAATGTATTGCATATTGGGATTAAATTGTTTGTTTTGTTGCATCAGGCCCATTTCTATAAACATGATTGTATTTTTACATATTAGGTGATCAGTTTGCCACCTAAATTAATTGACAATTAATTTTTTGGACAATGTCCTTTATGTTTTATGGTTGTATTGTTTTATATACTTATAATGATTATATGTGTTTTATTGCAAAGCTTAAAAATGAATATAACTACATTTGGGTGGCAATATATTTTATTCGTGTTTTTAATTTGGTATGTGTGTACATATGACGTATTTAGTAGATTGCTATAAACTATAAAACACTTAAATAGTGTTTTTCCCAACTCGCCATCATTATATTCCGCCTATGTATGTCTATTGCGTTATGCATTTGGTGCAATCAAACTGTCGCCCATGAGTTGGTTTGACAAAGTTGGATGAAAATTTTAATTCCATAGTGTCATCATCGATCTTTTATCAATCGTATAGTGCACACCGGACTTGTTGTAACAAACTTGCATAACAGACTCTCAAGCAACTAGTTTTATTAGATTATATAAAATAAAAAAAATGTTTTGCGTGACTCAATTCAGAGCAATAGTGTTAAGCGATTGCAATGATTAGTGGCAATGTTCGTTTGATGCTGTAACGTAGGTTTGTATGTATTTGCACGTTTTACCTGTTTGGGCGAGCAATACATATTTGTTGTGTTTTAGTACAAAATACTATACATATGTTCGTATGTGTTCTCTTTAATTTTTACAAGCAAGCTATGTGCATTAAAGTTTACTACTAAACGTTTTTACATTTTGTTTACATTTATTGAAATACTTTAATGACAAAATAGTATAATATGTTTTCATTCTTAATGTTTAAATCCCTATTTACTCAACCGAATCGCACTTCTAACGAAACACTTTCAATTTTCATGATTTCGCGAGTATTTATCAACAAATTACTCATTAGCAATCCAAAAACATATTTTGAATGCATCCACAATTGGATGAACTAGTATTTAAAGGAGCATATCACTCTAAAATAACTTATCACATAATGACGCTTTATATTTAAATTTAGGAACACTAATTGAACAGTTCCAATTAAACTTGCATTAAGTAAGCATTCGTCCTAGTTTGCTAAGCAACTCACAGTTCTGATGACAGGTAGATACATACATATCATCACGAAACCAGAATTTCTTATTATTACTTTTGGAATGTTCAACCATTCCTGAATAAGGGCACGCACATGTTTTCGTAGGGTGCACGGGGTTTCCTGTAGTATCTTCACAACTCGTCATTAACATGTATTTCGATATGGTGATTTTGCGTTCAGAGCAACGCTATTTTTATGTGTATTTGTAAAAGAAAATTTGTTGCACGTGCGGTACGAGCTGATGTTTTAATACAGGGCTGCTTAAAGGACCAAACCAACATACAATCGTCGGATTACTCACCAACGGTTTTCAAAAACATACTTCATCATATAGATATGTGTTTTGTAGATGGTTCAGATAATTATAGATAGATTATTTCAATAATGTGGAAAAGCACGTCCATAACAATAATCTATGGAATTTTGACTTGACATTTTTAGCCGTTTTTGAGAAACAAGAAGAATAACAGTGTTGAAATTGAAGTGCGATATGGTGTAAATATTGTATGGATTTGATTTGTGTTATTATCCCGAATTTCCACCTTAACACATATAATATTCAACAGAATCAACACATCATATACAAATTAATATGTAAGTTCACTAAGTCAAACTATAAATACTTGATCTATTGTCTTTTTAGCTCACCTGTCACGAAGTGACATGGTGACCTCATGTGCCCGTGTGATGTCCGGCGTCCGTCGTGCGTCCGTGCGTCACAGTTTTCATCCAATCTTTATGAAATTTGGCCAGAATCTTAATTTTGATGAAATCTGGGTTGGGATTGTATTTGGGTCATCTGGGGTCAAAAACAAGGTCACTAGGTCAAATCATAGAAAAACCTTGTGTAGACAACAGAGGTCACAGTTTCCATCAGATGTTTATGAAACTTTGTCAGAATTTTTATCTTGATGACTTCTGGATTGGGATTGTATTTGGGTCATATGTGGTCAGAAACTAGGTCAATAGATCAAATTATAGAAAAACCTTGTGAAGACAATAGAGGTCATCATTTTTTTATTAAAATTATATTATCATCTCTTTTATCAGATTGCATATCTTGCTGCATCTTCCAAATTGGCTGACAGAATTCGGTTCCCCAAGTTATACCGACTAACAGCAACGTTCAACTGGAATCGAATAGCGATTATACACGAACAGGACGAAGACTTGTCAATGGTAATGAGCTTTTATTATACTGCCGAAAGGTAGGGGTGTTGGTCTATATTGAAATCGATACCCGTGTCCGTCTGTGTAACGGTCTATCAGTCTGTCCTAAAACTCCTGCGGTAAGTAACTTCCCATTCATTGAAGGATTTCAAAATAGCTTGAACAAATAACCATCGACATGATGCAGTGTTTCGTGCACAACAAAGTTACCTACCACTGAGAGTATTTTACCATACGACAGGTTCTCCGTATTTAACAAATCAATCCACTGACAAAGTTTAGAGTTCCTGAAATGGTCGTCTTTTTGATTGTGTTCACATAAAAAATGCGACGTCTTCGTATTTTTTATATCCCATTTAATTAAAACAATTAAACATTATTTGCAGTTTAATTCAAATGAATAATTAAAATGAGTACATAAATGTATCTTATCAAATAACTTAAAAACACAGTTGTTTTAAAAATGTTTTTAACTGTTTGTAATGATAATCCTTTGTTCTACTCGAGAGCGCGAAAAAAGCTGACATTTAAAATGTCACATTTTCTGCATGAAAAGCATGGGGCTGTTTAATTCAATATGCAAAAATTTACCAGTCGCCAAATAAGCGATCGGAGCCCACTCGTTTTGTTTACATAAAACGCTTATTCAATTACTCAAACACTCTTTGTTTGTCGGACCATTTGGCCGCAATTAAATAAATCTGATTGATTGTTCCGTGAGTTTGATTGACAGCTGACGAGTGGTCAATTGTCAATGTGAAGAACACTAAGACAAATTTTCATATTGAGTAACGCGCGCAGGATTTGTATCATTACAAAGATCGGTATTATAAACGAAAATGCTTCAGTTTTACAAGATGTGGTAAACAATTATCTACGAGCACAGAGATAAATATTAAAATTCCCTTATAAAACAAGAATATATCTGTATCTGCAACTGATCATGCGACCCCTATTAGACGTGGGCTCCTGCCGATAAGATCCTGCCCAATACTTACCTGGATACCTGTTTATTTCAATAAGAAATATGTCATAAAAGGGCATTTCCACTGTCGTTTATCAAGATTGTACCCCGCGAATATATGCGATTCCACAGTAGCTCTAGCTGTTGTTACTGTTGTTAATTATATTACATGTGTTTATGCTTAAGCACTCACAACTTTCACAGTTAATACATATTTTAAGGACATGTACTGACAAATTAATTCATAGAAACGTTATTTTATTATCTGATATTTCCATATTTTAACGAGTATTCTCTTTTTTATATTAAGGTCTCAGTCAAATAATTCTCTGCAGATCTATTGAAATAATTATGCAGAAATTGTTTCTCACGTTCATATTACAAAAACAAATATTATTTAAAAAAAATCATTAAAATTGGATTAATGATAAACATTCTTGAATTTTAATCGCACTGTTTCTTAACACACGATACCACGTGCTGTTTCTTGACTACGTTGATAAGGACACTACGTTCGTACCAAGGGTATGGTAAAGTTGTATATCCAAACCAACACCTTTCGAACATTAACAAATTTAAATGATCTGTTTAGAAAGAAAATAGTCTCATTTTCTGCCATAAGAACATGTCATTTCAGCATGTATTAAATTATTTTCGGATGACTAAAATTACATTTGAATGCAAAAGGTGGTACCAGTTTTTAACTAAAACTATTCTTTCAACCAACCCTTCTCCCCCAACGCCCTGCTGTCCACAAATATTCCGCCTTTTGTCAGTCCAACTTCACAAACAACGCTTTTCTCGCTATACTATTTTAAATCGAACGTTCGAAGTATGTGTTTTGTTTTGATTATAAGCGACTTGATGAAGGAACTCAAGGTTACGAAGGTAGATGTTATTTTCCGAAATTTCATAAATGTGGGCTCGAATCATGTACTGCAACAGTTAAAGGTATTAAAGGTAAGCAGATGTATAACCTTTTTATTCAATAAAAGTGCTGACTTGTAAAAGTAGTGATACAAATACATGTGCGCGTGGGTGATTGAATTATTCATTATTCGTTGCAAAAAAAAAAAACAACAACGAAAAACAAGATAAACTTTGACAAGTGTTTTTGTACTTGATGTTTTTAGTTAAAACCGAATTCGTTGTATTCCCATTGTTTTTTGTTTGAAAAAAAAAGGATAGAAGTTAGCGATAGCAAACATCATCATCTTTGTTAATAATGTTTATTCGCTCAAGAATAAACTCTCTTATTCAACGCAAACGTTTTATTCTTAAGGGATCGCCGAAACCCAAACCCCAATGTTATAACCCATCCTACCCAGTCCACTGTAACACATAGACTCGTCCACTAAGTACAAAACCACTGCCCGTGAAAATTGTCGGTCTTTTACCTGCTCGTCGCATCTCAGGGTATGTCGCTCTATGGTTTACACAAATTTACATTTACCACCCACCCTCTCACTTAATTTTTATTGTAACACGATGCTTGCCAGATTTTTGTTATATTCCAGTGTTGTCGAGAATTACGAGCTCCCTTAGAAACCCACATCGTCATGGCTGGGACTTAACAGCGTACGGAACACCGTCAGTCTGTCAAATGTCTACTTAGTTCGGCCCCCGACGACAGGTTCCTGCGTAATTGACTGTATCAGTGTTGGAGAATTTTCAGTTCTGTGCGTTACGGGGTACAGCACAGAACGTATGTCTAAACATAACGCACCGCATAAAACAGGTACATGTGCGGTTCGTTCATGCGTATGGTTCTCATGTGAGTGATGGTCTCTCAGGCGGACATAGGCGGGAATGTACACGGGGTTTTCATTGTTTGGTCAGTTCTACGCTAGACTTTGATCAGTAAACTTTTACTTTTTGAAATTCGCACCGCATTAATAAATTGGTTAAAATGACCAGTTATGTTTGAGTTACACAATGTCCACATTAACATGTTTATATTGGTTGTTTTCGGTTACAGTTTTCCAGAGTTATTTTACATAAGTTGAAGTTTTTTCTCTGGTTTTTTACTCTGGCCTTGAAAATACCATTAAAGGATAAATAATATAAGTGAGGTATACAAATTAATGTTGTACTGTCATGTTATTCTACGATTATACTTGATTGTTGTATATTATGATATGTAATATTCTTGTATGTATCTTGTCAATATGCTGATCGCTAGTCTTGCCCAATGCAAAACGATTTGTGTTTTGAGCTTAGTTGTGTGAAGACCAAATTATTGTGTTCATCGGCATAGTTTCCACGAACACACTTCCCGCGTGTCACGGGGGATAGACATTATGTACTTAAATTTCCCGCCGTTCTCGGGGGTACCTGTATACTACAAATGCTCCCGGCCTTGACGTTATTATGCCAAACCTTTAAGATAATAAATTGCGTAGTAAAACTGTTTGGCGTTTGTCGTTGAATATTCAGCGAGCAGCTAGGTAATTTTAAAATGCTCGGTGTTGGTTTTTCATCTGAAATTCTAAAATATTCGGTGCTTTATCCTGATGATCAAGCCTTAACTTAGGTGTGACCTCATTGCATCCGTCATCTGAAAATTTAACAAGGCAAAATATAAATGATTATATTTTTAACATATAAAGTGATCAGCTTTTCATATTTGTTAGTAACGTTTAATACTGTCAATGATGTAAATACACCGATGTTGTGTAATCAATCGTATAGTGCACACCAGAGGACTTGTGGTAACACAATTTTATAACAGACTCTGATGCAACTAGTTTTACAAGATTGTATAAAATCACAAATGTTTTGCGTGACTTAATACAGAGCCATAGTGATCAGCGATTGCAATGATTAGAGGCAATGTTCGTTTGATGATGTAACGTAGGTTTGTATGTATTTGCACGTGTTAGCTGTTTGGGCGTGTACTACATATTTGATGTGTTTCAGTACATAATACTATACATAAGTGTGTACGTTTTATCTTTAAATTGTATACGCAAGCTATGTGCATTAAAGTTTACTTCTTAACGTTTTTACATTTTGTTTACACTTATTGAAATACTTTAATGACCAAATAGTGTAATATTTTTTTTCTTTCTTGATGTTGCCAATCCTATTTACCAAATTAAAGTGCACTTCAAATGAAACACTTTCAATTTTCATAATTTCTCAATTTTTTATCATCTAATAACCTCATCAGCAATCCAAACATATATGTTGAATGCATCAACACTTGGATGAATTATTATTTAACGATGAGTATCACTCTAAAATAAATAATAATATAATGACTCGTTTTATGTACATTAAGGAACACTAATTGAACATTTACAATTGGACTTGCATTAAGTAAGTATTAGTTCTGGTTTGCTAAGCAACTCACAGTTCTGATGACAGATATATACATAAATCTCATCACGAAACCATAATTTCATATGATTACTTTTGGAAAGTTCAACCAATCCGGAATAAAGGCACGCACATGTTTTCGTAGATTTACTGGGTTTCCTGTAGTATCTTCACAACTCGTCATAAACATGTATTTCGATATGGTGATTTTCAGTTCAGAGCATCGATCTTGAATGTGCATTTGTTATAAAATGTGTGTTGCACGTGCGGTACGAGCTGATGTTTTAATACAGGGTTGCTTTAACGTTCAAAACAACATACACTTGTCTAATTACACACCAACGCTTTTCAAAAATGTTTTTTTTTGAGATTTCAACACCTTTTATTTCGAGATTGCAAACAAATATATATACAATTATGAACAATGATACAATCATGTAATGCAATCAGAAATGAACAAAAAACATAATACAATCATGTAATATGCAATAATTAGATTCAAGATATCTGAATTCTTAAATATCTAATGCATGTAATTTTGTGTTGAAAAAAAAACAAAAACATTTAAAGAATAAAGAAAAAGAAAAAAAGTGACATTTTCCAGTTAGTATAGATCAACATGGATGTATAAATAGTACTTTCAGATGAAAAAGGCATAGCTATAAACATAACTAGGTGCTTATAAGTATATATATATACAATTTTCAATGAGTAAAGACAAACAATTATGTAGAAGTTGAAATAACAGACGAACAGACATTGCAAAACAATAAAATGCATTTACAAATAGTAGTTTTTAAACAAACTACAACATTAATCATGTTTAAATTCTAAGTTTGTGAGAAAATAACATTAAATAGTTACCATTCAATAACACAAGATTCTAAATTATTTTTTTAAATTGATATTTTTTTCAAGTTATCATACTCGTTCTAAATGTATTTGTTTGCTCCAGCTATGCTAGGAATGCATTTATTCATTTTACATTTGTATAAGTATAGCTTTATAAACAAAATAACATTGTTTATGGCACTAGCAGACTTTGCCAAATATCCAAGGAGAAAAATTGTCCTAGTTATGAAAGGAAAAGATTGACCTGGTAAACAATTGCTATAGATTTTTGACATTCCCAGAATAAATGTTCTCAATTTTCCTCACTTTGTTTGCAAAAGGTACATAATGGATCATCAGTTATTTTCATTTTGTTCAAAGGACAATTTGTTCCAAGTATCCTATGAATTATTCTGTATTGGAACCATTGAAGTTTACATCATTTGTTATTAAAAAGGGTAGTTCAAAAATGCAGTTCCATTCATTTTCATTAATTAAAGTATTGAGTTTTATTCCCCATTTTGCTTTAACTGCAGGTTGATCATTGTTTTTATTTAAAATTGTGTATAGTCTTTTTGCTCCAGATTCCTTTTTTAATATTAGTTGTAAAAAAGGGGGCAAAAAGGGTTTAATAATTTGTTGGGTAGGATAGGGTATACATTTTTTTTTCAAANTAACAAGATTAAAATCGCCACATATGATAAAAGAATCATTTTCAAGCCTTTCAATAGTTTCAAAGATATCAGTAAAAAATGAGGGGGAGTCAATGTTTGGCCCGTATAAAGTTAGCAACGTAAAGCGGTATTCACTAACAGAAATATCAATTGCACAAAAATTACCGTTGGAATCAGCAACAGAGTTATGTATTTAATAATCTGTGCTATTGGATATGAAAATAGCTGTTCCCCTAGAATTAGCAGAACCATAGCTTAAAAAGCATTCAGATCCCCATTCTGAATAAATGGTTTTGTACATATCGGGGGTAAAATGTGTATCCTGCAGACAATATATATTAGCATTTAACTCTTTTAAGTAATTAAAAACCTTAAGCCTCTTTAATTTGCCATTTAATCCTCTACAGTTTAAAGAAAGAATGTTCAGATTGCTAGTCATTTGGTAAAGTAAGTTTAATGAAACAAAAATCTATATCCCATGTCTTTAAAATGTAATAATAAAAAAAAAGTAATATAAATATTACTGGAAAGGTATCTGTACATAACGCACAACAACAAACATTTACTTATGCGAACATCTAGATACCATGCCTTTAAAGTGTAATAATAATTAAGCACAGTGATACTAATGCAATAATAAATAAAAACATTAATATTACTGGAATTGTATCTATACATAATGAACAACCACATAAATTTAATTATGCAAACATCTATATACCATGCCTTTAAAGTGTACATGTAATAATAATAAAGCACACTGATACTACTGGAAAAGTATCTAGAAAAAAAGAACAACAACATGGAAAACAACAAGAAAACATACATAAATAAATACATATGTATACAATTGTACTGGATGTATTCAGTACAATAGTTGGCAGGTCACATGACAGGAAGAGAATGATCTGAAATTATAGAATCAATAATTAATTATGGATCTTATGAAGCTATAGCAATCTTTTTTTTTCTAATTATGTGCGCAATCTTTAATTGGCCCATTTTACCGCTTCCAAATAAAGTATATAAATCATCTTATTCTAAGTAGTGTTAAATAAGAAGATAGAAATGGGGCCTTGATTTATTTAGGCAGTAAGACTTTGCATTTTATTAACATCTAAACATAGAACAAAAACAAAATTTGTTGAAATGAAATTATACCATGTAGCATGGTGTATAAGCTGAACTATTTACCTATAGTGCATTAATTCTACAATTTGGATTTTTCTATTATAAACAGTATTTAAGTAATCATACTCATTTAAAAATATGTACGTTACTGTAAAGACAGATGGATTAAATGGACTATACATGTATACTAGTAACATGCATACAATCTTTTTCTTTAAAAAGACAAATCTTTACAGTTATTATGCGTTTTGCCACTAGGGCATACAAAGATGTAATATTTGCTAGGGAAAATACAAACGTGCATCAATATAAGTTATTTTCCATAAACGAATCACAGTTCTTCAAAACAGAAATGCAAATAAACCATACAGACAATAATCATGTACATATTAGGAAAATATTATGTTATTTAGACATGTACAGTACAGGCACCGCGTACTTAAACAAACGCCACTCGCCGCGGTGTTCATCTCACTGTGATCGCCTACCAAAATGAACACCGCGATGGGTGTTCGGAT